>JBBBDQ010001638.1:805000-992500 GCA_037127315.1 Ascarosepion bandense
ATGTTTCAGTATTGGGTTAGTCGCCAAGAAATGTATTATTCTGGGTGATACCATTCCTCTATTAGTTGGATGCATTCAGTGGATTTGGAGCTCGAAAGGCTGTCTTTAATGGATAGAGAAGATATTGTCTCTATTGATGCAGTACTGAATGATCACATTTCCGTATACAATGTTTCAGTAATAGGTTGGTCACCTTGAAAATGTATTATTCTGTAGATCGATACAGTTCCTCTATTAGTTGGATGCATTCAGTGGATTTGGAGCTCAAGGCTGTCTTTAATGGATGAGAAGATATTGTCTCTATTGATGTACTGAATGATGCACCACATTTCGTATACGTGTTTCGGTATTGGGTTGATCGCCAAAAATGTATTATTCTGTAGATCGATGACAGTTCCTCTATTAGTTGGATGCATTCAGTGGATTTGGAGCTAGAAGAGCTGCCTTTAATGGGATGGAAGATATTGTCTCTATTGACCGTACTGAATGATCACCACATTTCGTATACAATGTTTCAGTGTTGGGTTGAGTCGCCAAAAATGTATTGTTCTGTAGATGCGATACAGTTCCTCTATTAGTTGGATGCATTCAGTGGATTTGGAGCTCAAAGGCTGTCTTTTGTGGATGAAGATATTGTCTCTATTGATGCAATTTTGAATGATCACCACATTTCGTATACAATGTTTCAGTATTGGGTTAGTCGCCAAAAATGTATTATTCTGTAGATCGATACAGTTCTGCTGTCTATTAGTTGGATGCATTGGTGGATTTGGAGCTCGAAAGGCTGTCTTTAATGGATGAGAAGATATTGTCTCTATTGATGCAGTACTGAATGAGTCACCACACATTTCGTATACAATGTTTCAGTATTGGGTTAGTCGCCAAAAATGTATTATTCTGTAGATCGATACAGTTCCTCTATTAGTTGGATGCATTCAGTGGATTTGGAGCTCGAAAGGCTTGTCTTTAATGGATGAAGATGTTGTCTCTATTGATGTAGTACTGAATGATCACCCATTTTGGTATACAATGTTTAAGTATTGGGTTAGTCGCCAAAAATGTATTATTCTGTAGATCCGATACGTTCCTCCTATTAGTTGGATGCATTCAGTGGATTTGGAGCTCGAAAGGCTGTCTTCAATGGATGAAGATATTGTCTCTATTGATGCAGTACTGAATGATCCTCATTTCGTATACAATGTTTCAGTATTGGAGTTGGTCACTTAAAAAATGTGTATTCTGTAGATCGGTAGTTCCTCTATTTAGTTGGATTTTCAGTGGTTGGGCTCGAAAGGCTGTCGTTAATGGATGAGAAGATATTGTCTCTATTGATGTAGTACTGAATGATCACCACATTTCCTATACAATGTTTCAGTAATGGGTTAGTCGCCAAAAATGTATTATTCTGTAGATCGATACAGTTCCTCTATTAGTTGGATGCATTCAGTGGATTTGGAGCTCGAAAGGCTGTCTTTAATGGATGAGAAGATATTGTCTCTATTTATGCAGTACTGCATGATCACCACATTTCGTATACAATGTTTCAGTAATGGGTTAGTCGCCAAAAATGTATTATTCTGTAGATCGATACAGTTCCTCTATTAGTTGGAAGCATTCAGTGGATTTGGAGCTCGAAAGGCTGTCTTTAATGGATGAGAAGATATTGTCTCTATTGATGTAGTACTGAATGATCACCACATTTCGTATACAATGTTTCAGTATTGGGTTAGTCGCCAAAAATGTATTATTCTGTAGATCGATACAGTTCCTCTATTAGTTGGATGCATTCAGTGGATTTGGAGCTCGAAAGGCTGTCTTTAATGGATGAGAAGATATTGTCTCTATTGATGCAGTACTGAATGATCACCACATTTCCTATACAATGTTTCAGTATTGGGTTAGTCGCCAAAAATGTATTATTCTGTAGATCGATACAGTTCCTCTATTAGTTGGATGCATTCAGTGGATTTGGAGCTCGAAAGGCTGTCTTTAATGGATGAGAAGATATTGTCTCTATTGATGTAGGACTGAATGATCACCACATTTCCTATACAATGTTTCAGTATTGGGTTAGTCGCCAAAAATGTATTATTCTGTAGATCGATACAGTTCCTCTATTAGTTGGATGCATTCAGTGGATTTGGAGCTCGAAAGGCTGTCTTTAATGGATGAGAAGATATTGTCTCTATTGATGCAGTACTGAATTATCACCACATTTCCTATACAATGTTTCAGTATTGGGTTAGTCATAAAAAATGTATTATTCTGTGATCGATACAGTTCCTCTATTAGTTGGATCATTCAGTGGATTTGGAGCTCGAGAAGCTGTCTTTAATGGATGAGAAGATATTGTCTCTATTGATGCAGTACTGAATGATCACCATTTCGTATACAATGTTTCAGTATTGGGTTAATTTTTCCAAAATGTATTATTCTGTAGATCTGATACAGTTCCTCTATTAGTTGGATGCATTCAGTGGATTTGGAGCTCGAAAGGCTGTCTTTAATGGATGAGAAGATATTGTCTCTATTGATGTAGTACTGAATGATCACCACATTTCATGTATACAATGTCTTTAGAATGTGTGGGTTAGTCTTAAATGTGCCATTCTGTAGATCGATACAGTTCCTCTATTAGTTGGATGCATTCAGTTTGAACCAGGCTGTCACATGGATGAGAAGATATTGTCTCTATTGATGCAGTACTGAATGATCACCACATTTCGTATACAATGTTCCAGTAGGTTCAATGAGTCACTTAAAAAATGTATTATTTCTAGTAGATCGATACAGTTCCTCTATTAGTTGGATGCATTCAGTGGATTTGGAGCTCGAAAGGCTGTCTTTAATGGATGAGAAGATATTGTCTCTATTGATGCAATTTTGAATGATCACTTTATTTTCCTATACAATGTTTCAGTATTGGGTTAGTCGCCAAAAATGTATTATTCTGTAGATCGATACAGTTCCTCTATTAGTTGGATGCATTCAGTGGATTTGGAGCTCGAAAGGCTGTCTTTAATGGATGAGAAGATATTGTCTCTATTGATGTAGTACTAGGTAGTCACCACATTTCGTATACAATGTTTCAGTATTGGGTTAGTCGCCAAAAATGTATTATTCTGTAGATCGATACAGTTCCTCTATTAGTTGGATGCATTCAGTGGTTTGGAGCTCGAAAGGCTGTCTTTAATGGATGAGAAGATATTGTCTCTATTGATGCAGTACTGAATGATCACCACATTTCGTATACAATGTTTCAGTATTGGGTTAGTCGCCAAAAATGTATTATTCTGTAGATCGATACAGTTCCTCTATTAGTTGGATGCATTCAGTGGATTTAGGAACAGAAAGGCTGTCTTTAATGGATGAGAAGATATTGTCTCTATTGATGTAGTACTGAATGATCACCACATTTCCTATACAATGTTTCAGTAATGGGTTAGTCGCAAAATGTATTATTCTGCAGATAATTTAGTTCCTCTATTAGTTGGATGCATTCAGTGGATTTGGAGCTCGAAAGGCTGTCTTTAATGAATGAGAAGATATTGTCTCTGTTGATGCAGTACTGAATGATCACCACATTCCTAGCACAATGTTTCAGTAATGGGTTAGTCGCCAAAAATGTATTATTCTGCAGAATCGTGCAGTTCCTCTATTAGTTGGATGCATTCAGTGGATTTGGGCTCAGGCTGTCTTTAATGGATGAAGATATTGTCTCTATTGATGTAGTACTGAATGATCACCACATTTCCTATACAATGTTTCAGTAATGGGTTAGTCATAAAAATGTATTATTCTGTAGATCGATACAGTTCCTCTATTAGTTGGATGCATTCAGTGGATTTGGAGCTCAGGCTGTGTTTAATGGATGAGAATGTGTCTCTGTTAGTGTAGTACTGAATGATCACCATTCGTATACAATGTTTCAGTATTGGGTTAGTCGCCAAAATGTATTATTCTGTAGATCGATACAGTTCCTCTATTAGTTGGATGCATTCAGTGGATTTGGAGCTCGAAAGGCTGTCTTTAATGGATGAGAAGATATTGTCTCTATTGATGCAGTACTGAATGATCACCACATTTCCTATACAATGTTTCAGTATTGGGTTAGTCATAAAGAAATATTATTCTGTAGATCGATACAGTTCCTCTATTAGTTGGATGCATTCAGTGGATTTGGAGCTCGAAAGGCTGTCTTTAATGGATGAGAAGATATTGTCTCTATTGATGTAGTACTGAATGATCACCACATTTCGTATACAATGTTTCAGTATTAGGTTGAGTGTAAATGTATTATTCTGTAGATCGATACAGTTCCTCTATTAGTTGGATGCATTCAGTGGATTTGGAGCTCGAAAGATAAAAGACGGTGAAGATATTTAAACCTTTAAGACATAATGAATGAATCTTTTTATTTAATAAATGTTTCTAGTGTTGGGTTGATTATTCTGTAAAAAATGTATTATTCTGTAGATCAGTACAGTTCCTCTAATAGTGGATGCATTTAAGTGGATTTGGAGCTCGAAAGGCTGTCTTTAATGGATGAAGATATTGTCTCTATTGATGCAGTACTGAATGATCACCACATTTCGTATACAATGTTTCAGTATTGGGTTAGTCACCAAAAATGTATTATTCTGTAGATCGATACAGTTTCCTCTATTAGTTGGATGCATTCAGTGGATTTGAGCTCGAGCTGTCTTTAATGGATGAGAAGATATTGTCTCCATTGATGTAGTACTGAATGATGCCACAACTTCCTACTACGATAACAGTAATGGGTTAGTCGCCAAAAATGTATTATTCTGTAGATCAGATACAGTTCCTCTATGGTGGATGCATTTAAGTGGATTTGGAGCTCAGGCTGTCTTTAATGGGGTGAAGATATTGTCTATATGATGCAGTACTGAATGATCACCACATTTCCTATACAATGTTTCAGTAATGGGTTAGTCATAAAAAATGTATTATTCTGTAGATCGATACAGTTCCTCCTATTAAGTTGGATGCATTCAGTGGATTTGGAGCTCGAAAGGCTGTCTTTAATGGATGAAGATATTGTCTCTATTGATGTAGTACTGAATGATCACCACATTTCCTATACAATGTTTCAGTAATGGATTGGTCATAAAATGTATTATTATTCTGTAGATCGATACAGTTCCTCTATTAGTTGGATGCATTCAGTGGATTTGGAGCTCGAAAGGCTGTCTTTAGTGGATGAAGATGTGTCTCTATTGATGTAGTACTGAATGATCACCACATTTCATTATATAATGTTCAGTATTGGGTTAGTCATAAATGTATTATTCTGTGGGTCATTACAGTTCCTCTATTAGTTGGATGCATTCAGTGGTTGGAGCTCGAAGAGCTGTCTTTAATGGATGAGAAGATATTGTCTCTATTGATGCAGTACTGAATGATCACCACATTTCCTATACAATGTTTCAGTATTGGTTAGTCATAAATGTATTAAGATCGTCACAGTTCCTCTATTGGTTGGATGCATTCAGTGGATTTGGAGCTCGAAAGGCTGTCTTTAATGGATGAGAAGATATTGTCTCTATTGATGTAGTACTGAATGATCACACATTTCGTATACAATGTTTCAGTATTGGGTTAGTCGCCAAAAATGTATTATTCTGTAGATCGATACAGTTCCTCTATTAGTTGGATGCATTCAGTGGATTTGGAGCTCGAAAGGCTGTCTTTAATGGATGAAGATATTGTCTCTATTGATGGAGTACTGAATGATCACCACATTTCCTATACAATGTTTCAGTATTGGGTTAGTCGCCAAATGTATTATTCTGTAGATCGATACAGTTCATCTATGAAGTTGGATGCATTCAGTGGATTTAGGGCTCAGAAGGCTGTCTTTAATGGATGAAGATGTTATTATAGATGCAGTACTGAATGATCACCACATTTCCTATACAATGTTTCAGTAATGGGTTAGTCGCCAAAAATGTATTATTCTGTAGATCGATACAGTTCCTCTATTAGTTGGATGCATTCAGTGGATTTGGAGCTCGAAAGGCTGTCTTTAATGGATGAGAAGATATTGTCTCTATTAGTGCAGTACTGAATGATCACCACATTTCGTATACAATGTTTCAGTATTGGGTTAGTCGCCAAAAATGTATTATTCTGTAGATCGATACAGTTCCTCTATTAGTTGGATGCATTCAGTGGATTTGGAGCTCGAAAGGCTGTCTTTAATGGATGAAGATATTGTCTCTATTGATGTAGTACTGAATGATCACCACATTTCGTATACAATGTTTAAGTATTGGGTTAGTCACCAAAAATGTATTATTCTGTAGATCGATACAGTTCCTCTATTAGTTGGATGCATTCAGTGGATTTGGAGCTCGAAAGGCTGTCTTCCCAATGGATGAGAAGATATTGTCTCTATTGATACAGTACTGAATGATCACTACCGTTTCGTATCTGTGTTTCAGTAGTAGTTTGTCCTTAAATGTATTATTCTGTGAGTCAAATGAGTTCCTCTATTAGTTGGATGCATTCAGTGGATTTGGAGCTCGAAAGGCTGTCTTTAATGGATGAAGATATTGTCTCTATTGATGCAGTACTGAATGATCACCACATTTCCTATACAATGTTTCAGTATTGGGTTAGTCATAAAAATGTATTTATTCTGTAGATCATTGCAGGTTCTCTCTTAGTTAGTTCCATTCAGTGGATTTGGAGCTCGAAAGGCTAAGTAACAGCTGATTGAGAAAATGTGTCTCCTGTGATGTAGTACTGAATGATCACCACATTTCGTATATAATGTTTCAGTATTGGGTTAGTCGCCAAAAATGTATTCTGTAGATCGATACAGTTCCTCTATTAGTTGGATGCATTCAGTGGATTTGGAGCTCAGGCTGTCTTTAATGGATGAGAAGATATTGTCTCTATTGATGCAGTACTGAATGATCACCACATTTCGTATACAATGTTTCAGTATTGGGTTAGTCGCCAAAAATGTATTATTCTGTAGATCGATACAGTTCCTCTATTAGTTGGATGCATTCAGTGGATTTGGAGCTCGAAAGGCTGTCTTTAATGGATGAGAAGATATTGTCTCTATTGATGTAGTACTGAATGATCACCACATTTCCTATACAATGTTTCAGTAATGGGTTAGTCGCCAAAAATGTATTATTCTGTAGATCGATACAGTTCCTCTATTAGTTGGATGCATTCAGTGGATTTTGAACTCAGAAAGGCTGTCTTTAATGGATGAAAGATCATTGCATTACTCACAATGGAGTACAGTACTGAATGATCACCACATTTCCTATACAATGTTTCAGTAATGGGTTAGTCGCCAAATGTATTATTCTGTAGATCGATACAGTTCCTCTATTAATTTGGATGCATTCAGTGGATTTGGAGCTCGAAAGGCTGTCTTTAATGGATGAAGATATTGTCTCTATTGATGTAGTACTGAATGATCACCACATTTCCTATACAATGTTTCAGTAATGGGTTAGTCTTAAAAAATGCTCATTATTCTGTGGAATCAGTTCCTCTGTGGATTGGATGCATTCAGTGGATTTGGAGCTCGAAGGCTGTCTTTAATGGATGAGAAGATATTGTCTCTATTGATGCAGCTGTTACTGAATGATCACCACATTTCGTATACAATGTTTCAGTATTGGGTTGATCGCCAAAAATGTATTATTCTGTAGATCGATACAGTTCCTCTATTAGTTGGATGCATTCGGTGATTTGGAACTCGAAAGGCTGTCTTTAATGGATGAAGATATTGTCTCTATTGATGCAGTACTGAATGATCACCACATTTCCTATACAATGTTTCAGTATTGGGTTAGTCGCCAAAAATGTATTATTCTGTAGATCGATACAGTTCCTCTATTAGTTGGATGCATTCGTTGGATTTGGGCTCGAAAGGCTGTCTTTAATGGATGAAGATATTGTCTCTATTGATGTAGTACTGAATGATCTGCACATTTCGTATACAATGTTTCAGTATTAAGGTTAGTCGCCAAAAATGTATTATTCTGTAGATCATTAAGACCTCTATTAGTTGGATGCATTCAGTGGATTTGGAGCTCGAGGCTGTCTTTAATTAATTGAAGATATTATTCTCTATTGATGGAGTACTGAATGATCGCATTCCTGCTCTGTGTTTCGAGTAGTGGTTAGTCTGTAAATGTATTATTCTGTAAGATCGATACGGTTCATCTAATGGATTGGATGAACAAGTGGATTTGGAGCTCGAAAGGCTGTCTTTAATGGATGAGAAGATATTGTCTCTATTGATGCAGTACTGAATGATCACCACATTTCCTATACAATGTTTCAGTAATGGGTTAGTCATGAAATGTATTATTCTGTAGATCGATACAGTTCCTCTATTAGTTGGATGCATTCAGTGGATTTGGATCTCGAAAGTCTGTCTTTAATGGATGAGAAGATATTGTCTCTATTGATGCAGTACTGAATGATCACCACATTTCCGTATACAATGTTTCAGTAATGGGTTAGTCGCCAAAAATGTATTATTCTGTAGATCGATACAGTTCCTCTATTAGTTGGATGCATTCAGTGGATTTGGAGCTCGAAAGGCTGTCTTTAATGGATGAGAAGATATTGTCTCTATTGATGTAGTACTGAATGATCACCACATTTCCGTATACAATGTTTCAGTAATTGGGTTAGTCGCCAAAAATGTATTATTCTGTAGATCGATACAGTTCCTCTATTAGTTGGATGCATTCAGTGGATTTGGAGCTCGAAAGGCTGTCTTTAATGGATGAGAAGATATTGTCTCTATTGATGCAGTACTGAATGATCACCACATTTCTATACAATGTTTCAGTAATTGGGTTAGTCGCCAAAAATGTATTATTCTGTAGATCGATACAGTTCCTCTATTAGTTGGATGCATTCAGTGGATTTGGAGCTCGAAAGGCTGTCTTTAATGGATGAGAAGATATTGTCTCTATTGATGTAGTACTGAATGATCACCACATTTCCGTATACAATGTTTCAGTAATTGGGTTAGTCGCCAAAAATGTATTATTCTGTAGATCGATACAGTTCCTCTATTAGTTGGATGCATTCAGTGGATTTGGAGCTCGAAAGGCTGTCTTTAATGGATGAGAAGATATTGTCTCTAATTGATGCAGTACTGAATGATCACCACATTTCCTATACAATGTTTCAGTAATTGGGTTAGTCGCCAAAAATGTATTATTCTGTAGATCGATACAGTTCCTCTATTAGTTGGATACATTCAGTGGATTTGGAGCTCGAAAGGCTGTCTTTAATGGATGAGAAGATATTGTCTCTATTGATGTAGTACTGAATGATCACCACATTTCCTATACAATGTTTCAGTAATGGGTTAGTCGCCAAAAATGTATTATTCTGTAGATCGATACAGTTCCTCTATTAGTTGGATACATTCAGTGGATTTGGAGCTCGAAAGGCTGTCTTTAATGGATGAGAAGATATTGTCTCTATTGATGCAGTACTGAATGATCACCACATTTCCTATACAATGTTTCAGTAATGGGTTAGTAGCCAAAAATGTATTATTCTGTAGATCGACACAGTCTTCATTAGTTGGATGTGTATTCAGTGGATTTGGAGCTCGAAAGGCTGTCTTTAATGGATGAGAAGATATTGTCTCTGTTGATGCAGTACTGAATGATCACCACATTTCGTATACAATGTTTCAGTAATGGGTTAGTCAAAATGTATTATTCTGTAGGATCGACACAGTTCTCTATTAGTTGGATGCATTCAGTGGATTTGGAGTCAGAAAGGCTGTCTTTAATGGATGAGAAGGATATTGTCTCTATTGATGCAGTACTGAATGATCACCATATCGTATACAATGTTTCAGTAATGGGTTAGTCGCCAAAAATGTATTATTCTGTAGATCGATACAGTTCTCTATTAGTTGATGCATTCAGTGGATTTGGAGCTCGAAAGGCTGTCTTTAATGGATGAGAAGATATTGTCTCTAATGATGTAGTACTGAATGATCACCACATTTCCTATACAATGTTTCAGTAATGGGTTAGTCGCCAAAAATGTATTATTCTGTAGATCGATACAGTTCCTCTATTAGTTGATGCATTCAGTGGATTTGGAGCTCGGAAAAAAGGCTGTCTTTAATGGATGAGAAGATATTGTCTTCATTGATGCAGTACTGAATGATCACTACATTTCCTATACAATGTTTCAGTATTGGGTTAGTCGCCAAAAATGTATTATTCTGTAGATCGATACAGTTCCTCTATTAGTTGATGTATTCAGTGGATTTGGAGCTCGAAAGGCTGTCTTTAATGGATGAGAAGATATTGTTCTATTGATGTAGTACTGAATGATCACCACATTTCCTATACAATGTTTCAGTGCAATGGGTTAGTCGCCAAAAATGTATTATTCTGTAGATCGATACAGTTCCTCTATTAGTTGATGCATTCAGTGGATTTGGAGCTCGAAAGGCTGTCTTTAATGGATGAGAAGATATTGTCTCTATTGATGTAGTACTGAATGATCAATACATTTCAAATACAATGTTTCAGTATTAAGTTAGTCGCCAAAAATGTATTATTCTGTAGATCGATACAGTTCCTCTATTAGTTGGATACATTCAGTGGATTTGGAGCTCGAAAGGCTGTTCTTAATGGATGAGAAGATATTGTCTCTATTGATGTAGTACTGAATGATCACCACATTTCCTATACAATGTTTGTGTAATGGGTTAGTCGCCAAAAAATGTATTATTCTGTAGATCGATACAGTTCTCTCTATTAGTTGGATACATTCAGTGGATTGGAGCTCGAAAGGCTGTCTTTAATGGATGAGAAGATATTGTCTCTATGATGCAGTACTTTGAATGATCACCACATTTCCTATACAATGTTTCAGTAATGGGTTAGTCGCCAAAAATGTATTATTCTGTAGATCGATACAGTTCTATTAGTTGGATGCATTCAGTGGATTTGGAGCTCGAAAGGCTGTCTTTAATGGATGAGAAGATATTGTCTCTATTGATGTAGTACTGAATGATCACCACATTTCGTATACAAATGTTTCAGTTACTGGTTAGTCACAAAAAAATGTATTATTCTGTAGATCGATACAGTTCCTCTATTAGTTGGATACATTCAGTGGATTTGGAGCTCGAAAGGCCGTCTTTAATGGATGAGAAGAGGTTGTCTTATTACTTGTGTACTGAATGATCACCACATTTCTATACAATGTTTCAGTAATGGGTTAGTCGCCAAAAATGTATTATTCTGTAGATCGATACAGTTCTCTTCATTAGCTGATGCATTCAGTGGATTTGGAGCTCGAAAGGCTGTGTTTAATGGATGAGAAGATATTGTCTCTATTGATGCAGTACTGAATGATCACCACATTTCCTATACAATGTTTCAGTAATGGGTTAGTCGCCAAAAATGTATTATTCTGTAGATCGATACAGTTCCTCTATTAGTTGGATACATTCAGTGGATTTGGAGCTCGAAAGGCTGTCTTTAATGGATGAGAAGATATTGTCTCTATTGATGTAGTACTGAATGATCACCACATTTCGTATACAATGTTTCAGTATTGGGTTAGTCGCCAAAAATGTATTATTCTGTAGATCGATACAGTTCCTCTATTAGTTGGATGCATTCAGTGGATTTGGAGCTCGAAAGGCTGTCTTTAATGGATGAGAAGATATTGTCTCTATTGATGCAGTACTGAATGATCACCACATTTCCTATACAATGTTTCAGTAATGGGTTAGTCGCCAAAAATGTATTATTCTGTAGATCGATACAGTTCCTCTATTAGTTGGATGCATTCAGTGGATTTGGAGCTCGAAAGGCTGTCTTTAATGGATGAGAAGATATTATCTCTATTGATGCAGTACTGAATGATCACCACATTTCCTATACAATGTTTCAGTAATGGGTTAGTCGCCAAAAATGTATTATTCTGTAGATCGATACAGTTCCTCTATTAGTTGGATGCATTCAGTGGATTTGGAGCTCGAAAGGCTGTCTTTAATGGATGAGAAGATATTGTCTCTATTGATGTAGTACTGAATGATCACCACATTTCCTATACAATGTTTCAGTAATGGGTTAGTCGCCAAAAATGTATTATTCTGTAGATCGATACAGTTCCTCTATTAGTTGGATGCATTCAGTGGATTTGGAGCTCGAAAGGCTGTCTTTAATGGATGAGAAGATATTGTCTCTATTGATGCAGTACTGAATGATCACCACATTTCCTATACAATGTTTCAGTATTGGGTTAGTCGCCAAAAATGTATTATTCTGTAGTTCGATACAGTTCTATTAGTTGGATGCATTCAGTGGATTTGGAGCTCGAAAAGGCTGTCTTTTAATGGATGAGAAGATATTGTCTCTACGATGCAGTACTGAATGATCACCACATTTCCTACACAATGTTTCTCCAGTATTAACAGTCGTCAAAAATGTATTATTCTGTAGATCGACACAGTTCCTCTATTAGTTGGATGCATTCAGGTGATTTGGAGCTCGAAAGGCTGTCTTAATGGATGAGAAGACATTGTCTCTATTGATGCAGTACTGAATGATCACTACTTCATACAACGTTTTCCAGTACGAAGTTAGTCAAAATGTATTATTCTGTAGATCGATACAGTTCCTCTATTAGTTGACGCATTCAGTGGATTTGGAGCTCGAAAGGCTGTTCTTAATGGACGAGAAGATATTGTCTCTATCGTTGATGCACTGAATGATCACCACATTTCTATACAATGTTTCAGCATTGGGTTAGTCGCCAAAATGTATTGCTCTGTAGATCGACACAGTTCCTCTATTAGTTGGATGCATTCAGTGGATTTGGACGCCTGAAAGGTTTTTAATGGATGAGAAGATATTGTCTCTATTGATGCAGTATTGAATGATCACCACATTTCTTATACAATGTTTCAGTATTGGGTTAGTCGCCAAAAATGTATTATTCTGTAGATCGACACAGTTCATTAGTTGGATGCATTCAGTGGATTTGGAGCCCGAAAAAGGTTGTCTTTAATGGATGAGAAGATATTGTTCTATTGACGCAGTACTGAATGATCACCACATTTTCGTATACAATGTTTCAGTATTGGGTTAGTCGCCAAAAATGTAGTCTTGCAGATCGACACAGTTCCTCTATTAGTTGGATGCATTCAGTGGATTTGAGCTCGAAAGGCTGTCTTGTCGGATGAGAAGATATTGTCTCTATTGATGCAGTACTGAATGATCACCACATTTCCTATACAATGTTTCAGCAATGGGTTAGTCGCCAAAAATGTATTATTCCGTAGATCGACAGTTCTCCATTAGTTGGATGTATCCAAGATTTGGAGCTCGAAAGGCTGTCTTTAATGGATGAGAAGATATTGTCTCTATTGATGCAGTACTGAATGATCACCACATTTCCTATACAATGTTTCCATAATGGAAGGTCGCCAAAATGTATTATTCTGTAGATCGACACAGTTCTCTATTAGTTGGACGGTCTAGTGGATTTGGAGCTCGGAAAGGCTGTTCTTAATGGACGAGAAGATATTGTCTCTATTGATGCAGTACTGAATGATCACCATATTTCGTATAACGTTTCAGTAATGTAATAATGTCAAAAAATGTATTATTCGTAGATCGACACAGTTCCTCTATTAGTTGGATGCATTCAGTGGATTTGGAGCTCGGTAGTGTCTTTAATGGATGAGAAGACATTGTCTTCATTGATGTAGTACTGAATGATCACCACATTTCGTATACACAATGTTTCAGTATTGGGTTAATCGCCATCGTATTATTCTGTAGATCGACAAGCAGTTCTTCATTAGGTTGGATGTATTCAGTGGATTTGAATGGAAAGGCTGTCTTCACTTTGGATGAGAAGACATTGTCTTCATTGATGTAGTACTGAACACTGTTTCTACATTTCGTATACAATGTTTCAGTATTGGGTTAATCGCCAAAAATGTATTATCTCGTAGATCGATACAGTTCCTCTATTAGTTGGATGCATTCAGTGGATTTGGAGCTCGAAAAGGCTGTCTTTAATGGATGAGAAGATATTGTCTCTATTGATGTAGGACTGAATGATCACCACATTTCCTATACAATGTTTCAGTAATGGGTTAGTCGCCAAAAATGTATTATTCTGTAGATCGATACAGTTCCTCTATTAGTTGGATACATTCAGTGGATTTGGAGCCTGGAAAGGCTGTCTTTAATGGATGAGAAGATATTGTCTCTATTGATGCAGTACTGAATGATCACCACATTTTACACAATGTTTCAGTAACGGTTTAGTCAAAAAATGTATTATTCTGTAGATCGACAGTAGTTCCTCTATTAGTTGGACGCATTCAGTGGATTTGAGCTCGAAAGGCTGTCTTTAATGGATGAGAAGATATTGACTTTATTGATGCAGTACTGAATGATCACCACATTTCCTATACAATGTTTTGGTAATGGGTTAGTCGCCAAAAAATGTATTATTCTGTAGATCGACATGTTCCTTCGCTAGTTGACACATTCAGTGGATTTGGAGCTCGAAAGGCTGTCTTTAATGGACGAGAAGATATTGTCTCTATTGATGCAGTATTGAATGATCACCAATATTTCCTATACAATGTTTCTCAGTAATGGGTTAGTCGCCAAAAATGTATTATTCTGTAGATCGACACAGTTCCTCTATTAGTTGACGCATTCAGTGGATTTGAGCCCGAAAGGTTGCTCTAATGGATGAGAAGATATTGTCTCTGCTGATGAAAATGAATGATCACCACATTTTACACAATGTTTCAGTATTGGGTTAATCGCCATGTCGTATTATTCTGTAGACTGATACAGTTCCTCTATTAGTTGGATGCATTCAGTGGATTTGGAGCTCGAAAGGCTGTCTTAATGGATGAGAAGATATTGTTCCATTTTTTTCGATGTAGGACTGAATGATCACCACATTTTACACAATGTTTCAGTATTGGGTTAGTCGCCAAAAATGTATTATTCTGGTAGATCGACACAGTTCCTTCATTAGTTGGATACAGATTCAGTGGATTTGGAGCTCAAGAAAATATTGTCTTTAATGGATGAAGATATTGTTCCTATTGATGCAGTACTGAATGATCACTTACTTCATACAATGTTTCAGTAATGGCATGCCAAAATGTATTATTCTGGTAGATCGACACAGTTCTCTATTAGTTGGATGTATTCAGTGGATCGGAGCTCGAAAGGCTGTCTTTAATGGATGAGAAGATATTGTCTCTACGAGATGTAGTACTGAATGATCACCACATTTCGTATACAATGTTTCAGTATTGGGTTAGTCGCCAAAAATGTATTATTCTGTAGATCGACACAGTTCCTCTATTAGTTGGATGCATTCAGTGGATTTGGAGCTCGGTGTTACCGTCTTTAATGGATGAGAAGATATTGTCTCTATTGATGGCATCGAATGATCACCACATTTCCTATACAATGTTTCAATAGGTTAGTCGCCAAAAATGTATTATTCTGTAGATCGACAGTTCCTCTATTAGTTGGATGCATTCAGTGAATTTGGAGCTCGAAAGGCTGTCTTTAATGGATGAGAAGATATTGTCTCTATTGATGTAGCACTGAATGATCACCATATTCGTAGTGACAATGTTTCAGTATTGGGTTAGTTCGCCAAAATGTATTATTCTGTAGATCGACACAGTTCTTCTATTAGTTGGATGCATTCAGTGGATTTGGAGCTCGAAAGGCTGTCTTTAATGGATGAGAAGATATTGTCTCTACCGATGCAGTATCGAATGATCACCACATTTCCTATACAATGTTTCAGTAATGGGTTAGTCGCCAAAAATGTATTATTCTGTAGATCGATACAGTTCCTCTTATTAGTTGGATGCATTCAGTGGATTTGGAGTCGAAAGGCTGTCTTTAATGGATGAGAAGATATTGTCTTCATTGATGCAGTACTGAATGATCACCATATTTCCTATACAATGTTTCTGAAAAAGTAATGGGTTAGTCGCCAAAAATGTATTATTCTGTAGATCGACACAGTTCTCTTAATAGAAGTCAGATGTATTCAGTGGATTTGGAGCTCGAAAGGTTGTCTTTAATGGATGAGAAGATATTGTCTCTATTGATGCAGTACTGAATGATCACCACATTTCGTATACAACAAGCCCAGTAAATTGGGTTAGTCGCTGCAAAACGAATACTATTCGGATCGACAGTTTCATTAGTTGGATGCATTCAGTGGATTTGGAGCTCGAAAGGCTGTCTTTAATGGATGAGAAGATATTGTCTCTATTGATGTAGTACTGAATGATCACCACATTTCGTATACAATGTTTCAGTCAAGTTAACTTCACAAAAAATGCATTATTCTGTAGATCGACACAGTTCCTCTATTAGTTGGATGCATTCAGTGGATTTGGAGCTCGAAAATATTGGGTTCTTAATGGATGAGAAGATATTGTCTTCATTGATGTAGGACTGAATGGATCACCACATTCTCCACAATGTTTCAGTATTGGGTTAGTCGCCAAAATGTATTATTCTGTAGACTGGACACAGTTCTATTAGTTGACATTCAGTGGATTTGGAGCCCGAAAGGCTGTCTTTAATGGACGAGAAGATATTGTCTCTATTGATGCAGTACTGAATGATCACCACATTTCCTATACAATGTTTCAGTAATGTCAAGGTCGCCAAAATGTATTACTATTCTGTAGATCGATACAGTTCCTCTATTAGTTGGATGCATTTGGTGGATTTGGAGTTCGAAAGGTTGTCTTTAATGAATGAGAAGATATTGCCCCGCTGATGTAGGATCGAATGATCACCACATTTCCTATACAATGTTTCAGAACAATAGTCGCCAAAATGTATTATTCTGTAGACTGACACAGTTCCTCTATTAGTTGGATACATTCAGTGATCGAGCCCTATGTCATTGCTCTCGGTTTTGGACGAGAAGATATTGTCTCTATTGATGCAGTACTGAATGATCACCACATTTCCTATACAACGTTTCAGTAATGGGTTAGTCGCCAAAAATGTATTATTCTGTAGATCGATACAGTTCCTTCATTAGTTGGATACATCCAGTGGATTTGGAGCTCGAAAGGCTGTCTTTAATGGATGAGAAGATATTGTCTCTATTGATGCTAGCATCGAATGATCACCACATTTCCTATACAATGTTTCAGTAATGGGTTAGTCGCCAAAAATGTATTATTCTGTAGATCGATACAGTTCTCTCTATTAGTTGGATGCATTCAGTGGATTTTGGAGCTCGAAAGGCTGCTCCTTAATGGATGAGAAGATATTGTCTCTATTGATGTAGTACTGAATGATCACCACATTTCGTATACAATGTTTCAGTATTGGGGTTAGTCACAAAAATGTATTGATATTCTGAAGATCGATACAGTTCTCTCTATTAGTTGGATGCATTCAGTGGATTTGGAGCTCGAAAGGCTGTCTTAATGGATGAGAAGATATTGTTCTTATTGATGTAGGACCGAATGATCACCACATTTCCTATACAATGTTTCAGTATTGGGTTAGTCATGTGTGTATTATTCTGTAGATCGAGTTACAGTTCTCTATTAGTTGGATACATTCAGTGGATTTGGAGCTCGAAAGGCTGAAGTCTTTAACGCTTACGAGAAGATATTGTCTCTACGTTGATGGTAGTACTGAATGATCACCACATTTCCTATACAATGTTTCTCAGTAATGGGTTAGTCGCCAAACAAAATATTCTGTAGATCGACAGTTCTATTAGTTGGATACATTCAGTGGATTTGGAGCCTGAAAGGCTGTCTTTAATGGATGAGAAGATATTGTCTCTATTGATGAAAAGATTGAATGATCACCACATTTCCCATAATAATGTTTCAGTAATGGGTTAGTCGCCAAAAATGTATTATTCTGTAGATCGATACAGTTCCTCTATTAGTTGATGCATTCAGTGGATTTGGAGCTCGAAAAGGCTGTCTTTAATGGATGAGAAGATATTGTTCTATTGATGCAGTACTGAATGATCACCACATTTCCTATACAATGTTTCAGTAATGGGTTAGTCGCCAAAAATGTATTATTCTGTAGATCGATACAGTTCCTCTATTAGTTGGCTGCATTCAGTGGATTTGGAGCTCGAAAGGCTGTCTTTGGGCTGAACAGAAGACATTGTTTCTATTGATGCAGTACTGAATGATCACCACATTTCCTATACAATGTTTCAGTAATGAAGTTAGCTGCCAAAATGTATTATTCTGTAGATCGACAGTTCTCTCTATTAGTTGGATACATTCAGTGGATTTGCTCGGAAAGGCTGTCTTTAATGGATGAGAAGATATTGTCTCTATTGATGGTACTGAATGATCACCACATTTCCTATACAATGTTTCAGTAATGGGTTATCGCCAAAATGTATTATTCTGTAGATCGACATAGTTCTATTAGTTGATACATTCAGTGGATTTGGAGTTCGAAAGGCTGTCTTTAATGGATGAGAAGATATTGTCTCTATTGATGCAGCATTGAATGATCACCACACTTTACACAATGTTTCAGTAATGGGTTAGTCGCCAAAAATGTATTATTCGTAGACTGATACAGTTCCTTTCATTAGTTGGATGCATTCAGTGACCAAGCTCGAAAGGCTGTTCTCACGGATGTGAGAAGATATTGTCTCTATTGATGTAGTACTGAATGATCATACATTTCGTATACAATGTTTCAGCATTGGGTTAGTCGCCAAAAATGTATTATTCTGTAGATCGACACAGTTCCTCTATTAGTTGGATGCATTCAGTGGATTTGGAGCTCTTGGTGTTACCGTCTTTAATGGACGAGAAGATATTGTCTCTATTGATGTAGGACTGAATGATCACCACATTTCCTATACAATGTTTCAGTAATGGGTTAGTCGCCAAAATGTATTATTCTGTAGATCGACAGTTCTCTATTAGTTGGATACAATCAGTGGATTTGGAGCTCGGAAAGGCTGTCTTGAAGGATGAGAAGATATTGTCTCTATTGATGCAGTACTGAATGATCACCACATTTCCTATACAATGTTTCAGTAATGGGTTAGTCGCCAAAATGTATTATTCTGTAGATCGATACAGTCCTCTATTAGTTGGATACATTCAGTGGATTTGGAGCTCGAAAGTTATTGTCTTTAATGGATGAGAAGATATTGTCTCTATTGATGTAGTATTGAATGATCACCACATTTCCCATACAATGTTTCAGTAACGTGGTTAGTCGTGCCATTATTCTGTAGATCGACACAGTTCCTCTATTAGTTGGATGCATTCAGTGGATTTGGAGCTCGAAAGGTTGCTCTTAATGGATGAGAAGATATTGTCTTCATTGATGTAGTACTGAATGATCACCATATTTCGTATACAGTCGTTTGTGTATTGGGTTGGGTCGCCAAAAATGTATTATTCTGTAGATCGACACAGTCTTCATTAGTTGGATGCATTCAGTGGATTTGGAGTTCGAAAGGCTGTCTTTAATGGATGAGAAGATATTGTCTCTATTGATGTAGGACTGAATGATCACCACATTTCTATACAACGTTTGCGTATTGGGTTAGTCGCTAAAAATGTATTATTCTGTAGATCGATACAGTTCCTCTATTAGTTGGATACATTCAGTGGATTTGGAGCCTGAAAGGCTGTCTTTAATGGATGAGAAGATATTGTCTCTATTGATGCAGTACTGAATGATCACCACATTTCCTATACAATGTTTCAGCAATGGGTTAGTCGCCAAAAATGTATTATTCTGTAGATCGATACAGTCTTCATTAGTTGGATGCATTCAGTGGATTTGGAGCTCGAAAGGCTGTCTTTAATGGATGAGAAGATATTGTCTCTATTGATGTAGTACTGAATGATCACCACATTTCGTATACAATGTTTCAGTATTGGGTTAGTCGCCAAAAATGTATTATTCTGTAGACTGATACAGTTCCTCTATTAGTTGGATGCATTCAGTGGATTTTGATCGAAAGGTTCAATGGATGTAGAAGATATTGTCTCTGCTGATGCAGTACTGAATGATCACCACATTTACACAATGTTTCAGTAATAGGTTAGTCGCCAAAATGTATTATTCTGTAGATCGACAGTTCCTCTATTAGTTGGATGCATTCAGTGGATTTGGAGTCGAAAGGCTGTCTTTAATGGATGAGAAGATATTGTCTCTATTGGATGTAGTACCGAATGATCAGCCATACTTGCATATGTTCAGTATTGGGTTAGTCGCCAAAATGGCTATCTCTGTAGATCGATACAGTTCCTTCATTAGTTGGATGTATTCAGTGGACCGAGTTCGGAAAGGTTGTCTTTAATGGATGAGAAGATATTGTCTCTATTGATGTAGGATTTGAATGACTACCACATTTCTACACAATGTTTCAGTATTGGGTTAGTCGCCAAAAAATGTATTATTCTGTAGATCGACAGTTCTCTATTAGTTGGATGCATTCAGTGGATTTGGAGCTCGAAAGGGCTGTCTTTAATGGATGAGAAGATATTGTCTCTATTGATGTAGGATCAAATGATCACCACATTTCCTATACAATGTTTCAGTAATGGTACAGTCGCCAAAATGTATTATTCTGCAGATCGATACAGTTCTTCTATTAGTTGGATGCATTCAGTGGATTTGGAGCTCGGAAAGGCTGTCTTTAATGGATGAGAAGATATTGTCTCTATTGATGTAGTAATTGGAATGATCACCACATTTCTACAATGTTTCCAAAAATAATAGTCGCCAAAAATGTATTATTCTGTAGATTGATACAGTTCCCTTCATTAGTTGGATGCATTCAGTGGATTTGGAGCTCGAAAGGCTGTCTTTAATGGATGAGAAGATATTGTCTCTATTGATGACACTGAATGATCACCATATTTCGTATACAATGTTTCAGTATTGGGTTAGCTGCCAAAATGTATTATTCTGTAGATCGATACAGTTCTCTATTAGTTGGACGTATTCAGTGGATTTGGAGCTCGAAAAAGCGGCTGTCTTTAATGGATGAGAAGATATTGTCTCTATTGATGGTAGTACTTAAATGATCACCATCTTCGTATACAATGTTTCAGTATTGGGTTAGTCGCCAAAATGTATTATTCTGTAGATCGACACAGTTCCTTCATTAGTTGGACGTATTCAGGATTTTGGAGTTCGAAAAGGTTCAATGGATGAGAAGATATTGTCTCTATTGGATGTAGTACTGAACGATCACCACATTTCGTATACAATGTTTTCCAGTACCCATTGGGTTAGTCGCCAAAAATGTATTATTCTGTAGATCAGATACAGTTCCCCTTCATTAGTTGGACGCATTCAGTGGATTTGGAGCTCGAAAGGCTGTCTTTAATGGATGAGAAGATATTGTCTCTATTGATGCAGTACTGAATGATCACTGCCATTTCCTATACAATGTTTCAGTATTGGGTTAGTCGTCAAAAATGTATTATTCTGTAGATCGACATGTTCTCTATTAGTTGGACGTATTCAGTGGATTTGGAGCTCGAAAGGCTGTCTTTAATGATGAGAAGATATTGTCTCTATTGATGCAGTACTGAATGACTGGAACACATTTCTTGTATACAATGTTTGCATTGGGTTAGTCGCCAAAAAATGTATTATTCTGTGGATCGACAGTAGTTCCTCTATTAGTTGGATGCATTCAGTGGATTTGGAGCTCGAAAGGCTGTCTTTAATGGATGAGAAGATATTGTCTCTATTGATGCAGTACTGAATGATCACCACATTTCGTATACAATGTTTCATTATTGGGTTAGTCGCCAAAAACGTATTATTCTGTAGATCGACAGTTCCCTCGCTAGTTGGATGTATTCAGTGGATTTGGAGTTCGGAAAGGCTGTCTTTAATGGATGGAGAAGATATTGTCTCTATTGATGCAGTACTGAATGATCACCACATTTCCGTATACAATGTTTCAGTATTGGGTTAGTCGCCAAACAATGTATTATTCTGTAGATCGACACAGTTCCTCTATTAGTTGGATGCATTCAGTGATTTGGAGTTTGGAAAGGCTGTCTTTATTGGATGAGAAGACATTGTCTCTATTGAGCGTAGTACTGAATGATCACCACATTTCGTATACAATGTTTCATATTGGGTTAGTCGTCAAAAATGTATTATTCTGTAGATCGACACAGTTCCTCTATTAGTTGGATGCATTCAGTGGATTTTGGAGCTCATGGCTGTCTTTAATGGATGAGAAGATATTGTCTCTATTGATGGCATTGAATGATCACCACATTTCCCATACAATGTTTCAGTAATAGGTTAGTCGCCAAAATGTATTATTCTGGTAGATCGATACAGTTCTCTATTAGTTGGATGCATTCAGTGGATTTGGAGCTCGAAAGGTCATTTTTTAATGGATGAGAAGATATTGTCTCTATTGATGTAGTACTGAATGATCACCACATTTCGTATACAATGTTTCAGTATTGCTATTGCCAAAAATGTATTATTCTAAAGATCGACAGTTCCCTCTATTAGTTGGATGCATTCAGTGGATTTGGAGCTCGAAAGGTTGTTCAATGGATGAGAAGATATTGTCTCTATTGATGTAGGACTGAATGGATCACCACATTTCTTGTATACAATGTTTCAGTATTGGGTTAGTCGCCAAAATGTATTATTCTGTAGATCGATACAGTTCCTCTATTAGTTGGATGCATTCAGTGGATTTGGAGCTCGAAAGGCTGTCTTTAATGGATGAGAAGATATTGTTCTTATTGATGTAGGACTTAAATGATCACCACATTTCCTATACAATGTTTCAGTAATGGGTTAGTCGTCAAATGTATTATTCTGTAGATCGATACAGTCTTTCTATTAGTTGGATGTATTCAGTGGATTTGGAGCCTGGAAAGGCTGTCTTTAATGGATGAGAAGATATTGTCTCTATTGGATGTAGTACTGAATGATCACCACATTTCCTATACAATGTTTCAGTATTGCTGTCGCCAAAAATGTATTATTCTGTAGATCGACACAGTTCTATTAGTTGGATGCATTCAGTGGATTTTGGAGCTCCAGGTTGTCTTTAATGGATGAGAAGATATTGTCTCTATTGATGTAGTACTGAATGATCACCACATTTCGTATACAATGTTTCAGTATTGGGTTAGTCGCCAAAAATGTATTATTCTGTAGATCGACACAGTTCTCTATTAGTTGGATGCATTCAGTGGATTTGGTTTTAAAAGGCTGTTCTTAATGGATGAGAAGATATTGTCTTTATTGATGTATGCACTGAATGATCACCACATTTCGTATACAACGTTTCAGCATTGGGTTAACACAAAAAAATGTATTATTCTGCAGATCGATACAGTTCCCTCTATTAGTTGGACGCATTCAGTGGATTTGGAGTCAGAAAGGCTGTCTTTGGGCTTTGGATGAGAAGATATTGTCTCTATTGATGTAGTACTGAATGATCACCACATTTCGTATACAAAATGTTTCAGCATTGGGTTAGTCGCCAAAAATGTATTATTTCGGTAGATCGATACAGTTTCATTAGTTGGATGTATTCAGTGGATTTGGAGCTCGAAAGCAACACCCTTAATGGATGAGAAGATATTGTCTTCACGGATGTAGTACTGAATGATCACCACATCGTATACAATGTTTCAGTATTTTTGTTGGTCAAAAATGTATTATTCCTGTAGCATCGACACAGTTCTCCATTAGTTGGATGCATTCAGTGGATTTTGGAGCTCGAAAAGGCTGTTCTGGTCATTAGTAACATATTGTCTCCTCATTGATGCAGTACTGAATGATCGTTTTGTTACCCCAGGCAATGCCTGTGCATTGGAAGGGTCACAAAATGTGCTTGGTTCTTGTGACTGACAGCAGCTCCCTGGCTAGCCGGACGTATCCAGCGGATTTGGACGCTCGAAAGGCTTTGCCTAATGGATGAGAAGATACTAGTTCTTACTGATGTAGTACTGAATGATCACCAATACCTTGGCAGCAATGCTCGGCATTGGGTTAGTCGCCAAAACAACATCGTGACTGATACAGTTCCCTCTTCATTAGTTGGATGTAGTCCGGTGGATTTGGAGCTCGTGTTGCTGTCTTTAATGGATGAGAAGATATTGTCTCTATTGATGTAGTACTGAATGATCACCACATTTCCTATACAATGTTTCACATTGGGTTAGTCGCCAAAAAATGTATTGTCTGTAGACTATTATGAAACCTCTATTAGTTGGATGCATTCAGTGGATTTGAGCCCCATACTACCTTACCGATGAGAAGATATTGTCTCTATTGATGTAGTACTGAATGATCACCACATTTCGTATACAATGTTTCAGTATTGGGTTAGTTTGCCAAATGTATTATTCTGTAGATTCTGGACATGTTCTATTAGTTGGATGCAAATTCAGTGGATTTGAGCTCTGAAAATATTGCCTTAATGGATGAGAAGATATTGCTCTATTGATGCAGTACTGAATGATCACCACATTTCCTATACAATGTTTCCAGTATTGGGTTAGTTGCCAAAAATGCATTATTCTGTAGACCTATACAGTTCCTCTATTAGTTGATGTATCTATGGATTTGGAGCTCGAAAAGGCTGTCTTTAATGGATGAGAAGATATTGTCTCTATTGATGCAGAACTGAATGATCACCACATTTCGTATACAATGTTTCAGTATTGGGTGAGTCGCCAAAATGTATTATTCTGTAGATCGATACAGTTCCTCTATTAGTTGGACATTCAGTGGATTTGGAGCTCGAAGGCTGCTCTTGTGGATGAAGATATTGTCTCTATTGATGCAGTACTGAATGAACCACCATTCGTATACAATGTTCAGTATTGGGTTAGTCGCCAAGTATGACCAACTATATGAATCGATACAGTTCCTCTATTAGTTGGATGCATTCAGTGGATTTGGAGCTCAAGTGTCTTTGTGGATGAGAAGATATTGTCTCTATTGATGCAGTACTGAAGATATACATTTCGTATACAATGTTTCAGTATTGGGTTGATACTTCAAAATATGCTTATTCTGTAGATCGATACAGTTCCTCTATTAGTTGGATGCATTCAGTGGATTTGAAACCGAAAGGCTGTACAATGGATGAGAAGATATTGTCTCTATTGATGCAGTACTGAATGATCACCACATTTCATCGCAATGTTTCAGTATTGGGTTAGTCGCAAAAATGTATTATTCATATAAGATCGATACAGTTCCTCTGTAGTTGGATGCATTCAGTGGATTTGGGGCTCAAAGGCTGTCTTTAATGGATGAGAAGATATTGTCTCTATTGATGCAGTACTGAATGATCACCACATTTCGTATACAATGTTTCAGTATTGGGTTAGTCGCCAAGAAATGTATTATTCTGTAGATCGATACAGTTCCTTCTATTAGTTGGATACATTCAGTGGATTTGGAGCTCAAAGAAAGCTGTCTTTAATGGATGAGAAGATATTGTCTCTATTGATGCAGTACTGAATGATCACCACATTTCATTGTATACAATCATTTCAGTATTGGGTTAGTCGCCAAAAATGTATTATTCTGTAGATCGATACAGTTCCTCTATTAGTTGGATGCATTCAGTGGATTTGGGGCTCGAAAGGCTGTCTTTAATGGATGAAGATATTGTCTCTATTGATGCAGTACTGAATGATCACCACATTTCGTGTCTAATGTTTCAGTATTGGGTTGATCGCCAAAAATGTGTATTCTGTAGATCGATACAGTTCCTCTATTAGTTGGATACATTCAGTGGATTTGGAGCTCGAAAAGGCTGTCTTTAATGGATGGTATTGTCTCTATTGAAGCAGTACTGAATGATCACCACATTTCGTATACAATGTTTCAGTATTGGGTTAGTCGCCAAAAATGTATTATTCTGTAGATCTATACAGTTCTCTATTAGTTGGATGCATTCAGTGGATTTTGGAGCTCGAAAGGCTGTCTTTAATGGATGAGAAGATATTGTCTCTATTGATGTAGTACTGAATGATCACATTTCTATACAGCTCAATTTCGTATTGATTCAGTCGCCAAAAATGTATTATTCTGTAGATCGACTGAAGTTCCTCTATTAGTTGGATGCATTCAGTGGATTTGGAGCTCAAAAGGCTGTCTTTAATGGATGAGAAGATATTGTCTCTATTGATGCAGTACTGAATGATCACCACATTTCCTATACAATGTTTCAGTATTGGAGGTTAGTCGCCAAAATGTATTATTCTGTAGATCAGTAAGTTCCTCTATTAGTTGGATGCATTCAGTAAGGATTTGGAGCTCGAAGAGCTGTCTTTAATGGATGAAGATATTGTCTCTATTGATGTAGTACTGAATGATCACCACATTTCCTATACAATGTTTCAGTATTGGGTTAGTCGCCAAAAATGTATTATTCTGTAGATCGATACAGTTCCTCTATTAGTTGGATGCATTCAGTGGATTTGGAGCTCGAAAGGCTGTCTTTAATGGATGAGAAAGATAGTATGTCTCTATTGATGCAGTATATTGAGATGATCTACATTTCCTATACAGTAAACATTAATGGGTTAGTCGCCAAAAATGTATTATTCTGTAGATCGATACAGTTCCTCTATTAGTTGGATACATTCAGTGGATTTGGAGCTCAAGAAAGGCTGTCTTCAATGGATGAAGATATTGTCTCTATTGATGCAGTACTGAATGAATCTTTTGTTCTATAATGTTTTAATGTGGGTTAGTCGCCAAAATGTATTATTCTGTAGATCGATACAGTTCCTCTATTAGTTGGATGCATTCAGTGGATTTGGAGCTCGAAAGGCTGTCTTTAATGGATGAGAAGATATTGTCTCTATTGATGTAGTACCGAATGGTCACCACATTTCCTATACAATGTTTCAGTATTGGAGGTTTAGTCGCCAAGAAGCTCGCCATTCTGTAGATCGATACGGTTCCTCTATTAGTTGGATGCATTCCGGTGGATTTGGAGCTCGAAAGGCTGTCTTTAATGGATGAAAGTGTTGTCTCTATTGATGTAGTACTGAATGATCACCACATTTACTATACAATGTTTAAGTATTGGTTTAGTCGCCAAAAATGTATTATTCTGTAGATCGATACAGTTCCTCTATTAGTTGGATGCATTCAGTGGATTTGGAGCTGAAGAGCTGTCTTTAATATGGATGAAGATATTGTCTCTATTGATGCAGTACTGAATGATCACTACATTTTGTATACAATGTTTCAGTATTGGGTTAGTCGCCAAAAATGTATTATTCTGTAGATCGATACAGTTCCTCTATTGATTGGATGCATTCAGTGGATTTGGGCTCAACGAAAGGCTGTCTTTAATGGATGAGAAGATATTGTCTCTATTGATGCAGTACTGAATGATCACCACATTTCGTATACAATGTTTCAGTATTGGGTTAGTCGCCAAAAATGTATTATTCTGTAGATCGATACAGTTCCTCTAATGGTGGATGCATTCAGTGGATTTTGGGGCTCGAAAGGCTGTCTTTAATGGATGAGAGAGAATGTGTCTCTATTGATGCAGTACTGAATGATCACCACATTTCGTATACAATGTTTCAGTATTGGGTTAGTCGCCAAAAATGTATTATTCTGCAGATCGATACAGTTCCTCTATTAGTTGGATGCATTCAGTGGATTTGGGGCTCAGAAAGGCTGTCTTTAATGGACAGGAATATTCTCTATTGATGCAGTACTGAATGATCACCACATTTCATGCCTGTGTGATATTGGGTTAGTCGCCAAAAATGTATTATTCTGTAGATCGATACAGTTCCTCTATTAGTTGGATGCATTCAGTGGATTTGGGGCTCAAAGAAATTGTCTTTAATGGATGAGAAGATATTGTCTCTATTGATGCATTTTTTTAAGATGATCTACATTTCGTATACAATGTTTCAGTATTGGGTTAGTCGCCAAAAATGTATTATTCTGTAGATCGATACAGTTCCTCTAGTTTGGATACATTCAGTGGATTTGAACTCGAAAGGCTGTCTTTAATGGATGAAGATATTGTCTCTATTGATGCAGTACTGAATGATCACCACATTTCGTATACAATGTTTCAGTATTGGGTTAGTCGCCAAAAATGTATAATTCTGTAGATCTGCCAGTTCCTCTATTGATTGGATGCATTCAGTGGATTTGGAGCTCGAAAGGCTGTCTTTAATGGATGAGAAGATATTGTCTCTATTGATGTAGTACTGAATGATCACCACATTTCCTATACAATGTTTCAGTATTGGTTAGTCACTTAAAAATGTATTATTCTGTAGATCGATACAGTTCCTCTATTAGTTGGATGCATTCAGTGGATTTGGAGCTCGAAAGGCTGTCTTTAATGGATGAGAAGATATTGTCTCTATTGATGCAGTACTGAATGATCACCATTTCCTATACAATGTTTCGATATTGGTTAGTCATAAAAAATGTATTATTCTGTAGATCGATACAGTTCCTCTATTAGTTGGATACATTCAGTGGATTTGGAGCTCGAAGGCTGTCTTTAATGGATGAAGATATTGTCTCTATTGATGTAGTACTGAATGATCACCACATTTCCTATACAATGTTTCAGTATTGGATTTAGTCGCCAAAAATATTATTATTCTGTAGATCGATACAGTTCCTCTATTAGTTGGATGCATTCTGGTGATTTGGAGCTCGAGAGTGTCTTTGGCGGATGAGAAGATATTGTCTCTATTGATGCAGTACTGAATGATCACCACATTTCCTATGCAATGTTTCAGTAATGGGTTAGTCGCCAAAAATGCTGTTTATTCTGTAGATCGATACGTTCCTCTATTAGTTGGATACATTCAGTGGATTGGAGCTCGAAAGGCTGTCTTTAATGGATGAGAAGATATTGTCTCTATTGATGCAGTACTGAATGATCACCACATTTCCTATACAATGTTTCAGTATTGGGTTAGTCGCCAAAAATGTATTATTCTGTAGATCGATACAGTTCCTCTATTAGTTGGATGCATTCAGTGGATTTGGAGCTCGAGGGCTGTCTTTAATGGATGAGAAGATATTGTCTCTATTGATGTAGTACTGAATGATCACCACATTTCCTATACAATGTTTCTGATATTGGGTTAGTCGCCAAAAATGTGGTATTCTGTAGATCGATACAGTTCCTCTATTAGTTGGATGCATTCTGAGTGGTTGGAGCTCGAAAGGCTGTCTTTAATGGATGAGAAGATATTGTCTCTATTGATGTAGTACTGAATGATCACCACATTTTCCTATACAATGTTTCAGTATTGGTTTAGTCGCCATAAAATGTATTATTCTGTAGATCGATACAGTTCCTCTATTGATTGGATGCATTCAGTGGATTTGGAGCTGGAAAGGCTGTCTTTAATGGATGAGAAGATATTGTCTCTATTGATGCAGTACTGAATGATCACCACAATTTCCTATACAATGTTTCAGTAATGGGTTGGTCATAAAATGTATTATTCTGTAGATCGATACAGTTCCTCTATTAGTTGGATACATTGGAAATGGATTTGGAGCTCGAAGGCTGTCTTTAATGGATGAGAAGATATTATCTATTAGTGCAGTACTGAATGATCACCACATTTCTACAATGTTCCAGTATTGGGTTAGTCGCCAAAAATGTATTATTCTGTAGATCGATACAGATTCCTCTATTTAAGTTGGATGCATTCAGTGGATTTGGAGCTCGAAGGCTGTCTTTAATGGATGAGAAGATATTGTCTCTATTGATGTATTTTTGAATGATCACACATTTCTATCAATGTTTCAGTGTTAAGTTTAGTCGCCAAAAATGTATTATTCTAATAAGATCGATACAGTTTCCTCTATTAGTTGGATACATTCAGTGGATTTGGAGCTCGAAAGGCTGTCTTTAATGGATGAGAAGATATTGTCTCTATTGATGCAGTACTGAATGATCACCACATTTCTATACAATGTTTCAGTATTCGGTTAGTCGCCAAAAAGATACCTTTATTCTGTAGATCGATACAGTTCCTCTATTAGTTGGATACATTCAGTGGATTTGGAGCTCGAATGGCTGTCTTTAATGGATGAAAGATATTGTCTCTATTGATGCCAGTACTGAATGATCACCACATTTCCTATACAATGTTTCAGTATTGGGTTAGTCGCCAAAAATGTATTATTCTGTAAAGTCGATACGGTTCCTCTAGTAGTTGGACAAATTCAGTGGTTGGGCTCGAAGGCTGTCTTTAATGGATGAAGATATTGTCTCTATTGATGCAGTACTGAATGATCACCACATTTCTACTGATATTTCAATGGATGGGTTGATCGCCAAAAATGTATTATTCTGTAGATCGATACAGTTCCTCTATTAGTTGGATGCATTCGGTGGATTTTGGAGCTCGAAAGGCTGTCTTTAATGGATGAAAGGGTATATTGTCTCTATTGATGTAGTACTGAATGATCACCACATTTCCTATACAATGTTTCTGAAGTATTGGGTTAGTCGCCAAAAATGTATTATTCTGTAGATCGATACAGTTCCTCTATTAGTTGGATACATTCAGTGGTTGGGCTCAGTATGTTTAATGGATGAGAAGATATTGTCCTCTATTGATGCAGTACTGAATGATCACCACATTTCTATACAATGTTTCAGTATTGGGTTAGTCGCCAAAAATGTATTATTCTGTAGATCGATACAGTTCCTCTATTAGTTGGATACATTCAGTGGATTTGGAGCTCGAAAGGCTGTCTTTAATGGATGAGAAGATATTGTCTTTCTATTGATGCAGTACTGAATGATCACCACATTTTCTATACAATGTTTCAGTAATGGGTTAGTCATAAAAATGTATTATTCTGTAGATCGATACAGTTCCTCTATTAGTTGGATGCATTCAGTGGATTTGGAGCTCAAAGGCTGTCTTTAATGGATGAGAAGATATTGTCTCTATTAGTGTAGTACTGAATGATCACCACATTTCTATTGCATACAATGTTTCAGTAATGGGTTAGTCGCCAAAAATGTATTATTCTGTAGATCGATACAGTTCTCTATTGATTGGATGCATTCAGTGGATTTGGAGCTCGAAGCTGTATTTAATGGATGAGAAGATGTTGTCTCTATTGATGCAGTACTTGAATGATCACCCATTTCCTATACAATGTTTCAGTATTCGGTTAGTCGCCAAAATGTATTATTCTGTAGATCGATACAGTTCCTCTATTAGTTGGATACATTCGATGGATTTGGAGCTCGAATGGCTGTCTTTAATGGATGAGAAGATATTGTCTCTGATGCAGTACTGAATGATCACATTTCCTATACAATGTTTCAGTATTGGAGTTAGTCGCCAAAATGTATTATTCTGTAGATCGATACAGTTCCTCTATTAGTTGGATACATTCGGTGGATTTGGAGCTCGAAAAGGCTGTCTTTAATGGTGAAGGTATTATTCTCTGTATTCTTAGTACTGAATGATCCTACATTTCCTATACAATGTTTCAGTAATGGGTTAGTCGCCAAAGTATATTATTCTGTAGATCGATACAGTTCCTCTATTAGTTGGATGCATTCAGTGGATTTGGAGCTCGAAGGCTGTCTTTAATGGATGAGAAGATATTGTCTCTATTGATGTAGTACTGAATGATCACACATTTCCTATACAATGTTTCAGTATTGGGTTAGTCGCCAAAAAATGTATTATTCTGTAGATCGATACAGTTCCTCTATTATTAGTTGGATACATTCAGTGGATTTGGAGCTCGAAAGGCTGTCTTTAATGGATGAAGATATTGTCTCTATTGATGCAGTACTGAATGATCACACACATTCCTATACAATGTTTCAGTATTGAATTTGAAATTAACCAAAAATGTATTATTCTGTAGATCGATACAGTTCCTCTATTAGTTGGATACATTCAGTGGATTTGGAGCTCGTAGAGAGCTGTCTTTAATGGATGAGAAGATATTGTCCTATTGATGCAGTACTGAATGATCACCACATTTCCTATAAATGTTTCAGTAATGGGTTAGTCGCCAAAAATGTAATATTCTGTAGATCGATACAGTTCCTCTATTAGTTGGATGCATTCAGTGGTTGAGCTCGAAAGGCTGTCTTTAATGGATGAAGATATTGTCTCTATTGATGTAGTACTGAATGACCACCCATTTCATATGCAATGTTTCAGTAATGGGTTAGTCGCCAAATGTATTGTGTGAATCGATACAGTTCCTCTCTTAGTTGGATGCATTCAGTGGATTTAAGACTCGAAAGGCTGTCTTTAATGGATAAGAAGATATTGTCTCTTGATGTAGTACTGAATGATCACCACATTTTATACAATGCTGTGTGGGATTCGTCGCCAAAATGTATTATTCTGTAGATCGATACAGTTCCTCTATTAGTTGGATACATTCAGTGGATTTGGAGCTCAGAGAAAGGCTGTCTTTAATGGATGAGACATTAATCTCTGTGATGCAGTACTGAATGATCACCATTTTCTATACAATGTTTCAGTATTGGGTTAGTCTTAAATGTATTGATATACAGATCGATACAGTTCCTCTATTAGTTGGATGCATTCAGTGGATTTGGAGCTCCAAAGGCTGTCTTTTGTGGATGAGAAGATATTGTCTCTATTGATGCAGTACTGAATGATCACCACATTTCCTATACAATGTTTCAGTATTGGGTTAGTCGCCAAAAATGTATTATTCTGTAGATCGATACAGTTCCTCTAATGGATTGGATACATTCAGTGGATTTGGAGCTCAGGCTGTCTTTAATGGATGAGAGAATGTTGTCTCTATTGATGCTGTACTGAATGATCACCACATTTCCTATACAATGTTTCAGTAATGGGTTAGTCGCCAAAAATGTATTATTCTGTAGATCGATACAGTTCCTCTATTAGTTTGATGCATTCAGTGGATTTGGAGCTCGAAAGGCTGTCTTTAATGGATGAGAAGATATTGTCTCTATTGATGTAGTACTGAATGATCACCACATTTCGTATACAATGTTTCAGTATTGGGTTAGTCGCCAAAAATGTATTATTCTGTAGATCGATACAGTTCCTCTATTAGTTGGATACATTCAGTGGATTTGGAGCTCGAAAGGCTGTCTTTAATGGATGAGAAGATATTGTCTCTATTGATGTAGTATTGAATGATCACCACATTTCCTATACAATGTTTCAGTAATGGCTTAGTCGCCAAAAATGTATTATTCTGTAGATCGATACAGTTCCTCTATTAGTTGGATGCATTCAGTGGATTTGGAGCTCGAAAGGCTGTCTTTAATGGATGAGAAGATATTGTCTCTATTGATGCAGTACTGAATGATCACCACATTTCGTATACAATGTTTCAGTATTGGGTTAGTCGCCAAAAATGTATTATTCTGTAGATCGATACAGTTCCTCTATTAGTTGGATACATTCAGTGGATTTGGAGCTCGAAAGGCTGTCTTTAATGGATGAGAAGATATTGTCTCTATTGATGCAGTACTGAATGATCACCACATTTCCTATACAATGTTTCAGTATTCGGTTAGTCGCCAAAAATGTATTATTCTGTAGATCGATACAGTTCCTCTATTAGTTGGATGCATTCAGTGGATTTGGAGCTCGAAAGGCTGTCTTTAATGGATGAGAAGATATTGTCTCTATTGATGTAGTACTGAATGATCACCACATTTCCTATACAATGTTTCAGTATTGGGTTAGTCGCCAAAAATGTATTATTCTGTAGATCGATACAGTTCCTCTATTAGTTGGATACATTCAGTGGATTTGGAGCTCGAAAGGCTGTCTTTAATGGATGAGAAGATATTGTCTCTATTGATGTAGTACTGAATGATCACCACATTTCCTATACAATGTTTCAGTATTGGGTTAGTCGCCAAAAATGTATTATTCTGTAGATCGATACAGTTCCTCTATTAGTTGGATACATTCAGTGGATTTGGAGCTCGAAAGGCTGTCTTTAATGGATGAGAAGATATTGTCTCTATTGATGCAGTACTGAATGATCACCACATTTCCTATACAATGTTTCAGTATTGGGTTAGTCGCCAAGAATGTATTATTCTGTAGATCGATACAGTTCCTCTATTAGTTGGATGCATTCAGTGGATTTGGAGCTCAGAAGGCTGTCTTTAATGGATGAGAGATATTGTCTCTATTGATGCAGTACTGAATGATCACCACATTTCCTATACAGTGTTTCAGTATTGGGTTGATGCTTAAAATGTATTATTCTGTAGATCGATACAGTTCCTCTATTAGTTGGATACATTCAGTGGATTTGGAGCTCGAAAGGCTGTCTTTAATGGATAGAAGATATTGTCTCTATTGATGCAGTACTGAATGATCACCACATTTCGTATACAATGTTTCAGTAATGGGTTAGTCGCCAAAAATGTATTATTCTGTAGATCGATACAGTTCCTCTATTAGTTGGATACATTCAGTGGATTTGGAGCTCGAAAGGCTAATATTTTAATGGATGAGAAGATATTATCTCTATTGATGTAGTACTGAATGATCACCATTTCCTATACAATGTTTCAGTATTGGGTTAGTCGCCAAAAATGTATTATTCTGTAGATCGATACAGTTCCTCTATTAGTTGGATACATTCAGTGGATTTGGAGCTCGAAAGGCTGTCTTAATGGATGAGGAAGATATTGTCTCTATTGATGCAGTACTGAATGATCACCACATTTCCTATACAATGTTTCAGTATTGGGTTAGTCGCCAAAAATGTATTATTCTGTAGATCGATACAGTTCCTCTATTAGTTTGATGCATTCAGTGGATTTGGAGCTCGAAAGGCTGTCTTTAATGGATGAGAAGATATTGTCTCTATTGATGCAGTACTGGATGATCACCACATTTCCTATACAATGTTTCAGTATTGGGTTAGTCGCCAAAAATGTATTATTCTGTAGATCGATACAGTTCCTCTATTAGTTGGATGCATTCAGTGGATTTGGAGCTCGAAAGGCTGTCTTTAATGGATGAGGAAGATATTGTCTCTATTGATGTAGAGTTGAATGATCACCATTTCCTACAATGTTTCAGTATTGGGTTAGTCGCCAAAAATGTATTATTCTGTAGATCGATACAGTTCCTCTATTAGTTGGATGCATTCAGTGGATTTGGAGCTCGAAAGGCTGTCTTTAATGGATGAAGATATTGTCTCTATTGATGTAGGACTGAATGATCACCACATTTCCTATACAATGTTTCAGTAATGGGTTAGTCGCCAAAAATGTATTATTCTGTAGATCGATACAGTTCCTCTATTAGTTGGATACATTCAGTGGATTTGGAGCTCGAAAGGCTGTCTTTAATGGATGAAGATATTGTCTCTATTGATGTAGTACTGAATGATCACCACATTTCATACAATGTTTCAGTATTGGGTTAGTCGCCAAAAATGTATTATTCTGTAGATCGATACAGTTCCTCTATTAGTTGGATACATTCAGTGGATTTGGAGCTCCGAAGGCTGTCTTTAATGGATGAGAAGATATTGTCTCTATTGATGTAGTACTGAATGATCACCACATTTCGTATACAATGTTTCAGTATTGGGTTAGTCGCCAAATGTATTATTCTGTAGATCGATACAGTTCCTCTATTAGTTGGATGCATTCAGTGGATTTGGAGCTCGAAAGGCTGTCTTTAATGGATGAAGATATTGTCTCTATTGATGCAGTACTGAATGATCACCACATTTCCTATACAATGTTTCAGTAATGGGTTAGTCGCCAAAAATGTATTATTCTGTGAATCGATACGGTTCCTCTATTAGTTGGATGCATTCAGTGGATTTGGAGCTCGAAAGGCTGTCTTTAATGGATGAGAAGATATTGTCTCTATTGATGTAGTACTGAATGATCACCACATTTCCTATACAATGTTTCAGTATTGGGTTAGTCGCCAAGAAGTATTCTGTAGATCGATACAGTTCCTCTATTAGTTGGATGCATTCAGTGGATTTGGAGCTCGAAAGGCTGGCCATTTTAATGGATGAGAAGATATTGTCTCTATTGATGCAGTACTGAATGATCACCACATTTCCTATACAATGTTTCAGTATTGGGTTAGTCGCCAAAAATGTATTATTCTGTAGATCGATACAGTTCCTCTATTAGTTTGATGCATTCAGTGGATTTGGAGCTCGAAAGGCTGTCTTTAATGGATGAAGATATTGTCTCTATTGATGCAGTACTGAATGATCACCACATTTCCTATACAATGTTTTCATTATTGGGTTAGTCGCCAAAAATGTATTATTCTGTAGATCGATACAGTTCCTCTATTAGTTTGATGCATTCAGTGGATTTGGAGCTCGAACATGTTGTAATGGATGAGAAGATATTGTCTCTATTGATGCAGTACTGGACAGTCGCACATTTCCTATACAATGTTTCAGTATTGGGTTAGTCGCCAAAAATGTATTATTCTGTAGATCGATACAGTTCCTCTATTAGTTTGATGCATTCAGTGGATTTGGAGCTCGAAAGGCTGTCTTTAATGGATGAGAAGATATTGTCTCTATTGATACAGTACTGAATGATCACCACATTTCCTATACAATGTTTCAGTATTGGGTTAGTCGCCAAAAAATGTATTATTCTGTAGATCGATACAGTTCCTCTATTAGTTTGATGCATTCAGTGGATTTGGAGCTCGAAAGGCTGTCTTTAATGGATGAGGAGAAGATATTGTCTCTATTGATGCAGTACTGAATGATCACACCATTTCCTATACAATGTTTCAGTATTGGGTTAGTCGCCAAAAATGTATTATTCTGTAGATCGATACAGGTTCCTCTATTAGTTTGATGCATTCAGTGGATTTGGAGCTCGAAAGGCTGTCTTTAATGGATGAAGATATTGTCTCTATTGATACAGTACTGAATGATCACCACATTTCCTATACAATGTTTCAGTATTGGGTTAGTCGCCAAAAATGTATTATTCTGTAGATCGATACAGTTCCTCTATTAATTTGATGCATTCAGTGGATTTGGGAGCTCGAAAGGCTGTCTTTAATGGATGAGAAGATATTGTCTCTATTGATGCAGTACTGAATGATCACCACATTTCCTATACAATGTTTCAGTATTGGGTTAGTCGCCAAAATGTATTATTCTGTAGATCGATACAGTTCCTCTATTAGTTTGATGCATTCAGTGGATTTGGAGCTCGAAAGGCTGTCTTTAATGGATGAGAAGATATTGTCTCTATTGGATGCAGTACTGAATGATCACCATCTTTATACAATGTTTCAGTATTAAGTTAGTCGCCAAAAATGTATTATTCTGTAGATCGAGACAGTTCTCTATTAGTTGGATGCATTCAGTGGATTTGAGCTCGAAAGGCTGTCTTTAATGGATGAGAAGACATTGTCTCTATTGATGCAGTACTGAATGACTACCACATTTCTATACAATGTTTCAGTATTGGGTTAGTCGCCAAAAATGTATTATTCTGTAGATCGATGGCGTGCCCTCTATTAGTTTGATGCATTCAGTGGATTTGGAGCTCGAAAGGCTGTCTTTAATGGATGAGAAGATATTGTTCTATTGATGCAGTACTGAATGATCACTCATACTTATACAATGTTTCAGTATTGGGTTAGTCGCCAAAATGTATTATTCTGTAGATCGATACAGTTCCTTCATTAGTTTGATGCATTCAGTGGATTTGGAGCTCGAAAGGCTGTTCTCAATGGATGAGAAGATATTGTCTCTATTGATGCAGTACTGAATGATCACCACATTTCCTATACAATGTTTCAGTATTGGGTTAGTCGCCAAAAATGTATTATTCTGTAGATCGAGATACAGTTCCTTTCATTAGTTTGATGCATCTACATTTGGAGCTCGAAAGGCTGTCTTTAATGGATGAGAAGATATTGTCTCTATTGATGCAGTACTGAATGATCACCACATTTCCTATACAATGTTTCACGGGTTAGTCGCCAAAAACAAATATTCGTAGATCGAATACAGTTCTTCTATTAGTTGGATGCATTCAGTGGATTTGGAGCTCGAAAGGCTGTCTTTAATGGATGAGAAGATATTGTCTCTATTGATGCAGTACTGATCACCACATTTACACAATGTTTCAGTATTGGGTTAGTCGCCAAAAATGTATTATTCTGTAGATCGATACAGTTCTATTAGTTTGATGCATTCAGTGGATTTGAGCTCGAAAGGCTGTCTTTAATGGATGAGAAGATATTGTCTCTATTGATGTACTGAATGATCACCCACAGCTTCTATACAATGTTTCAGTATTGGGTTAGTCGCCAAAATGTATTATTCTGTAGATCGATACAGTTCCTCTATTAGTTTGATGCATTCAGTGGATTTGGAGCTCGAAAAGCTGTCTTTAATGGATGAAGATATTGTCTCTATTGATGTAGTACTTTGAATGATCACCACATTTCCTATACAATGTTTCAGCAATGGGTTGAATGCCAAAATGTATTATTCTGTAGATCGATACAGTTCCTCTATTAGTTGATGCATTCAGTGGATTTGAGCTCGAAAGGCTGTCTTTAATGGATGAGAAGATATTGTCTCTATTGATGTAGTACTCAATGATCACCACATTTCCTATACAATGTTTCAGTATTGGGTTAGTCGCTAAAAATGTATTATTCTGTAGATCGACATGTCCTCTATTAGTTGGATACATTCAGTGATTTGGAGCTCGAAAGGCTGTCTTTAATGGATGAGAAGATATTGTCTCTATTGATGTAGTACTGAACATCACATTCGTATACAATGTTTCAGTATTGGGTTAGTCGCCAAAAAATGTATTATTCTGTAGATCGATACAGTTCCTCTATTAGTTGGATGCATTCAGTGGATTTGGAGCTTCTCGAAAGGCTGTCTTTAATGGATGAGAAGATATTGTCTCTATTGATGCAGTACTGAATGATCACCACATTTCCTATACAATGTTTCAGTAATGGGTTAGTCGCCAAAATGTATTATTCTGTAGATCGATACAGTTCCTCTATTAGTTGGAGCATTCAGTGGATTTGGAGCTCGAAAGGCTGTCTTTAATGGATGAGAAGATATTGTCTCTATTGATGCAGTACTGAATGATCACCACATTTCCTATACAATGTTTCAGTATTGGGTTAGTCAAAAATGTATTATTCTGATCGATACAGTTCCTCTATTAGTTGGATGCATTCAGTGGATTTGGAGCTCGAAAGGCTGTCTTTAATGGATGAGAAGATATTGTCTCTATTGATGCAGTACTGAATGATCACCACATTTCCTATACAATGTTTCAGTAATGGTTAATGTCAAAAAATGTATTATTCTGTAGATCGACATGAATTCCTCTATTAGTTGGATGCATTCAGTGGATTTGGAGCTCGAAAGGCTGTCTTTAATGGATGAGAAGATATTGTCTCTATTGATGCAGTACTGAATGATCACCACATTTCCTATACAATGTTTCAGTATTGGGTTATCGCCAAAAATGTATTATTCTGTAGGATCGATGTCTTCTATTAGTTTGATGCATTCAGTGGATTTGGAGCTCGAAAGGCTGTCTTTAATGGATGAGAATATATTGTCTCTATTGACGGCAGTACTGAATGATCACCACATTTCGTATACAATGTTTCAGTATTGGGTTAGTCGCCAAAAATGGCTATTCTGTAGATCGATACAGTTCCTCTATTAGTTGGATACATTCAGTGGATTTTGGAGCTCGAAAGGCTGCTCAATGGATGTAGGTATATTGTTCTATTGATGTAGTACTGAATGATCACCACATTTCGTATACAATGTTTCAGTATTGGGTTAGTCGCCAAAATGTATTATTCTGTAGATCGATACAGTTCTCTAGTTAGTTGGATGCATTCAGTGGATTTGGAGCTCGAAAGGCTGTCTTTAATGGATGAGAAGATATTGTCTCCCTATTGATGCAGTACTGAATGATCACCACATTTCGTATACAATGTTTCAGTATTGGGTTAGTCGCCAAATATATATTATTCTGTAGATCGATACAGTTCCTCTATTAGTTGGATACATTCAGTGGATTTGGAGCTCGAAAGGCTGTCTTTAATGATGAGAAGATATTGTTCTCATTGATGTAGTACTGAATGATCACCACATTTCGTATACAATGTTTCAGTATTGGGTTAGTCGCTGTAAAATGTATTATTCTGTAGATCGATACAGTTCCTTATTAGTTGGATACATTCAGTGGATTTGGAGCTCGAAAGGCTGTTCTTAATGGATGAGAAGATATTGTCTCTATTGATGTAGTACTGAATGATCACTACATTTCGTATACAATGTTTCAGTATTGGGTTAGTCGCCAAAAATGTATTATTCTGTAGATCGGATACAGTTCCTCTATTAGTTTGATGCATTCAGTGGATTTCGAGCTCGAAAGGCTGTTCTTAGCTGATGAGAAGATATTGTTCCCATTGATGAAAATGAATGATCACCACATTTCCTATACAATGTTTCAGTATTGGGTTAGTCGCCAAAAATGTATTATTCTGTAGATCGATACAGTTCCTCTACGGGTTTGATGCATTCAGTGGATTTGGAGCTCGAAAGGCTTTCAATGGATGAGAAGATATTGTCTCTATTGATGCAGCATTGAATGATCACCACATTCTCGTATACTATGTTTCATATTGGGTTAGTCGCCAAAATGTATTATTCTGTAGATCGACACAGTTCCTCTATTAGTTGGATACATTCAGTGGATTTGGAGCTCGAAAGGTTGCCCTTAATGGATGAGAAGATATTGTCTTCATTGATGTAGTACTGAATGATCACCACATTTCGTATACAATGTTTGTGCAATGGGTTAGTCGCCAAAATGTATTATTCTGTAGATCGATACAGTTCTCTTCATTAGTTGGATGCATTCAGTGGATTTGGAGCTCGAAAGGCTGTCTTTAATGGATGAGAAGATATTGTCTCTATTGATGCAGTACTGAATGATCACCACATTTCCTATACAATGTTTCAGTGTCAGTTAATTGCCAAAAATGTATTATTCTGTAGATCGATACAGTTCCTCTATTAGTTTGATGCATTCAGTGGATTTGGAGCTCGAAAGGCTGTCTTTAATGGATGAGAAGATATTGTCTCTATTGATGCAGTACTGAATTATCACCACATTTCGTATACTATGTTTGCAGTATTGGGTTAGTCGCCAAAATGTATTATTCTGTAGATCGATACAGTTCCTCTATTAGTTGATACATTCAGTGGATTTTGGAGCCTCGAAAAGGCTGTCTTTAATGGATGAGAAGATATTGTCTCTATTGATGTAGTACTGAATGACTTCACATTTTCTGTATACAATGTTTCAGTATTAAGCACAAAAATGTATTATTCTGTAGATTCGATACAGTTCCTCTATTAGTTGATGCATTCAGTGGATTTGGAGCCTGGAAAGGCCGTCTTTAATGGATGAGAAGACATTGTCTCTATTGATGCAGTACTGAATGATCACCACATTTCGTATACAATGTTTCAGTATTGGGTTATCGTCAAAAAATGTATTATTCTGTAGATCGATACAGTTCCTCTATTAGTTGATACATTCAGTGGATTCTGGAGTCTGGAAAGGTCGTCTTTTTAATGGATGAGAAGATATTGTCTCTATTGATGTAGTACTGAATGATCACCACATTTCGTATACAATGTTTCAGTATTGGGTTAGTCGCCAAAATGTATTATTCTGTAGATCGACAGTTCCTCTATTAGTTGGGAATACATTCAGTGGATTTGGAGCTCGAAAAGGCTGTCTTTAATGGATGAGAAGATATTGTTTCTATTGATGTAGTACTGAATGATCACCACATTTCGTATACAATGTTTCAGTATTGGGTTAGTCGCCAAAAATGTATTATTCTGTAGTATCGATACAGTTCCACTATTAGTTGGATGCATTCAGTAGTTTGGAGCTCGAAAGGCTGTCTTTAATGGATGAAGATATTGTCTCTATTGATGCAGTACTGAATGATCACCACATTTCCTATACAATGTTTCAGTAATGGGTTAGTCGCCAAAAATGTATTATTCTGTAGATCGATACAGTTCCTCTATTAGTTGGATGCATTCAGTGGATTTGGAGCTCGAAAGGCTGTCTTTAATGGATGAGAAAGATATTGTCTCTATTGATGCAGTACTGAATGATCACCACATTTCCTATACAATGTTTCAGTATTGGGTTAGTCGCCAAAAAATATATTATTCTGTAGATCGATACAGTTCCTCTATTAGTTTGATGCATTCAGTGGATTTGGAGCTCGAAAGGCTGTCTTTAATGGATGAAGATATTGTCTCTATTGATGCCGAAGTACTGAATGGTCTTACATTTCCTATACAATGTTTCAGTATTGGGTTAGTCGCCAAAAATGTATTATTCTGTAGATCGATACGGTTCCTCTATTGGTTGGATACATTCAGTGGATTTGGAGCTCGAAAGGCTGTCTTTAGTGGATGAGAAGATATTGTCTCTATTGATGCAGTACTGAATGATCACCACATTTCCTATACAATGTTTCAGTATTGGGTTAGTCGCCAAAAATGTGTTATTCTGTAGATCGATACAGTTCCTCTAATAGTTTGATGCATTCAGTGGTTTTGGAGCTCGAAAGCTGTCTTTAATGGATGAGAAGATATTGTCTCTATTGATGCAGTACTGAATGATCACCACATTTCCTATACAATGTTTCAGTATTGGGTTAGTCGCCAAAAATGTATTGTTCTGTGAATCGATACAGTTCCTCTATTAGTTGGATACATTCAGTGGATTTGGAGCTCGAAAGGCTGTCTTTAATGGATGAAAGATATTGTCTCTATTGATGCAGTACTGAATGATCACCACATTTCCTATACAATGTTTCAGTATTGGGTTAGTCGCCAAAAATGTATTATTCTGTAGATCGATACAGTTCCTCTATTAGTTGGATACATTCAGTGGATTTGGAGCTCGAAAGGCTGTCTTTAATGGATGAGAAGATATTGTCTCTATTGATGCAGTACTGAATGATCACCACATTTCCTATACAATGTTTCAGTATTGGGTTAGTCATAAAAAAATGTATTATTCTGTAGATCGATACAGTTCCTCTATTAGTTGGATGCATTCAGTGGATTTGGAGCTCGAAGAGCTGTCTTTAATGGATGAGAAGATATTGTGTCTATTGATGCAGTGAATGATCACCACTTCCTATACAACAATGTTTCAGTAATGGGTTAGTCGCCAAAAATATGTTATTCTGTAGATCGATACAGTTCCTCTATTAGTGGATGCATTCAGTGGATTTGGAGCTCGAAAGGCTGTCTTTAATGGATGAGATGATATTGTCTCTATTGATGTAGTACTGAATGATCACCACATTTCCTATACAATGTTTCAGTATTGGGTTAGTCGCCAAAAATGTATTATTCTGTAGATCGATACAGTTCCTCTATTAGTTGGATGCATTCAGTGGATTTGGAGCTCGAAAGGCTGTCTTTAATGGATGAGAAGATATTGTCTCTATTGATGTAGTACTGAATGATCACCACATTTCCTATACAATGTTTCAGTATTGGGTTAGTCGCCAAAAATGTATTATTCTGTAGATCGATACAGTTCCTCTATTAGTTGGATGCATTCAGTGGATTTGGAGCTCGAAAGGCTGTCTTTAATGGATGAGAAGATATTGTCTCTATTGATGTAGTACTGAATGATCACCACATTTCCTATACAATGTTTCAGTATTGGGTTAGTCGCCAAAAATGTATTATTCTGTAGATCGATACAGTTCCTCTATTAGTTGGATGCATTCAGTGGATTTGGAGCTCGAAAGGCTGTCTTTAATGGATGAGAAGATATTGTCTCTATTGATGTAGTACTGAATGATCACCACATTTCCTATACAATGTTTCAGTATTGGGTTAGTCGCCAAAAATGTATTATTCTGTAGATCGATACAGTTCCTCTATTAGTTGGATGCATTCAGTGGATTTGGAGCTCGAAAGGCTGTCTTTAATGGATGAGAAGATATTGTCTCTATTGATGTAGTACTGAATGATCACCACATTTCCTATACAATGTTTCAGTAATGGGTTAGTCGCCAAAAATGTATTATTCTGTAGATCGATACAGTTCCTCTATTAGTTGGATACATTCAGTGGATTTGGAGCTCGAAAGGCTGTCTTTAATGGATGAGAAGATATTGTCTCTATTGATGTAGTACTGAATGATCACCACATTTCCTATACAATGTTTCAGTAATGGGTTAGTCGCCAAAAATGTATTATTCTGTAGATCGATACAGTTCCTCTATTAGTTGGATACATTCAGTTGATTTGCAGCTCGGAGGGTTCATTCTAATGGACGAGAAGAAGAAATCTCTATTGATATCATTAAAGAGGACTTATATCCGTCAGTATCTAAATATATGAATTCCAAGGATAAACTCTCAGGAATACTGCGGGGTCACATGTGATCCCTATAAATGATATCCGTACATATCTGTAAGGTATTCTGAAGAGGTGCGTTGTAGTGCTGTTGATATCGACTCGGAGCGACAAATCCGGGAGCCGAGTTCGAATTTCAGTTGAATTCGTTGCATTCACTTACGCACAAATACTTTTGGAAAAGGTATTAATCCGACTCTTCCCTCGAGTTATGGGTTAAATAACAGAACAGATTGGATTATATAGCCTTGGCTGGCAACCAGTCTACCGCAGAAATCAATAGCAACTGCAGGATAATCTTCTGCCCAGTCAATCATGTCTCGAAAGAGACATGATCGCTCAAAGCGTGTATCACGTATGGCACTTAACTGTCTGACTGAATATAATAGTTGGAATCATGATTAAGACTTCTAATGGGCATAAAGTGGGGGATAGATTTTCTATTGTTACGAAGTAATAAACTGATCCCCTAATAATTACTACGTAATAATATAATACATCTCTTCTCCCTCTAACTATGAGTCAAATAATATTTATAGCCTTGTTTGGCAACCAGTCTACCACAGAATATAATGGCAACCTACTGCGGGATAATCTTCTGCTCATTCAGTCATGTCTTTTTCGAGACATGATCGCCCAAAAGGCTTGTATCACGTATGACACTTAACTGATCCTGAAGTGGTACCAAAACAGAAACAGAGGAATACAGATCTTGAAACTTTCACTACTTAAACATCATCTTTTGACCGGTCAAATGATTCAGAAAGAAAGCGGTATTTGATAGCATCTCTCAATGTAAGGAAGAAACTTCAAGCTGACTCGGTTAAGTCTTCTTTCAATTTTCTTTACTCCACGCCGTACTCATTCACAAATGACTGACATTATTTTTGAATTTATTATTTTTGAAAAACCTTGGTAATTTCTTTTTTACCTTTGTTACCCCTCCTCCACGTAAATCCATGAAATTTATAGGATACAAATCCAATATCATCCATCAACTAAATAAAACAAAGTAAAATTGCACACCCGCAAAAGTAGGTTCAAACGACTAAAAACATTTTGGAAAAAGCTAGACCAAGGAAAAATTCACAAGTCAGTGTGAAAAGCAAAACTCTGGATCCCGATTGAATTAAAAAGAGAAAATTTGTATATGACATTTTTTCAAACCTAGAAGCGAAAAGGCCTACTGGAGCCGGCAACATAAGAAGCTTCTCTATTTAAACCACGTCGCTGACCGGTTAAAATGTGTCGGCATGGGAACGGTTAGCTGACGGACCCAGTGGCAATGTAACAACAGAAATTTCAACACAGTCAGAAAGGGAGTGGTATTTGATAGCATCTCACAATGTAAGGAAGAAACTTCAAGCTGACTCGGTCACGTCTTCTTCCAATTTTCTTTTTTTGTTTTTACTCCACGCCGCCAAAGAAAACAACAATTATATGCCAGGGACACTTAGCTACTTGCTACTACACAACCATGAACTCTAAACTTCTGTGGATATTATAAATACTTACATTTCTCTTTGAACAATTTTAACTACAAAACTGCATGTATTTTCTCAATGAACATTTTTCTTCTTATTAAATATATTATAGCGTTCAGTTAACGAAATTTTACTGACATTTTTCTTCTTAAAATTTTGTCATTCTGTGAATAAATCTTTGTGTTAATGTAGAAACAACATTTTATCGATTTCACTAATTTTTCAACAACTGATGATATCCTTCAAATGCGGAGATTGTCGGCTACGTTTGGAAGTGACCTAAAGTGCATAAGTATCAAGAGATCCTTATAGAAGGTGAATAAGCAGAAAGATTGTTAAAGGCAAACAATCATAAGTGCTGGATATTAACAGAGTGGCAAAATGCATCGCCTGTAGACGGGTCAATGTTTTAGCCTTTTCCTAGTAAGAGGAGATTGTGTATGTGGGGAAAAAGCCAAAAGAAAGTTTGAATGTGTAATTCCAACATCGGGAGGGTTTGTTATGGTTTGAAGGTATTTTAGGAAACAGAGAGAGAGAGAGAGAGAGAGAGAGAGAGAGAGAGAGAGAGAGAGAGAGAGAGAGAGTGGGTTGATTCAGGTCAAGGGAATAATGAAAAAAATATTCGATTTTACAAAGTGATGCTATACCATATTGTTTACACATGATTGAAAAAATTAACTCTTCAACAAAACAACATAAAAAAAACTCTTGTACATTAGGCCACAATTATCTCGAACCCAAAGAATGGAAGAAGATGTTGGCAATTATGACACGCAATCCAGAATGTTCTTACCTGACTGCTATTAAATTAGAATGAAATGAGAAGAGTTCTAAGTGAATACTCAGAGTGAGCTTTTCTAGTACTTGAAAAATAATTAAACAAACTGCCATTTAATTTTAAATTTAAAAATAAAGCTCTTGGAAAGAATTCGACAAATTTGTAAAGCAGTAATTAAGAGGTGGTGGTTTTGTTGATGAAAAGAAAATATTATGCTGTTGTAGGATCAGTTGTTTTTTTAGTTAATGCTTATTCTTTCTCAAAATAAAAGCATATATATCAGACAGCTACAATCTCCGAGAATTTAAATGTAAGGTCAATTGTCATCTCCTATCTATCTGACTAGCATCCTTTCCGTCATGTGCTTTTCTTCGCCAACTCTACCCTCACCACACCTGTATTCTCGCCCATCTCCTACCCGTTCTCTGACTCCCTCTATAACTTGTTCCTCTTATTACTTTCCTCCTATGTAACCCCCTGCACAGCAGTGCCTTTTTTAGGGTTAAATGTTTTATATATATATATATATATATATATATATATATATATATATGTGTGTGTGTGTGTGTGTGTGTGTGTGTGTGTGTGTGTGTGTGTGTGTGTTTATATATATAAGAATAGATTTTTATGTAAACCGGCATAATTTCTATTATGTTAAACGTTATTTGAATAGATACTTGTATCCGAGTAGACGTTCCGTTTATTTATTAAACAGTATATTTATTTATTTTCGTCTACCGGCTTGAATGTTCAAAGAATCTTATTAAAGAAATACTTAAATTTAAGTAGGCGCACCGTTTATTTGTTAAACAGTATATTAATGTATTTTCATCTACCGGCCTGAATGTTCAAGGAATCTTATTAAAGAAATACTCGTTTTTGAGTAGACGCTCCGTTTATTTATTAAACAGTATATTTATTTTCATCTACCGGCCTGAATGTTCAAGGAAACTTATGAAAGAAATACTCGTATTTGAGTAGACGCTCCGTTTATTTATTAAACAGTATATTTATTTATTTTCATCTACCGGCCTGAATGTTCAAGGAATCTTATTAAAGAAATACTCATTTATGAGTAGACGCTCCGTTTATTTATTAACAGTATATTTATTTATTTTCATCTCCCGGCCTGAATGTTCAAGGAATCTTATTAAAGAAATACTCGTTTTTGAGTAGACGCTCCGTTTATTTATTAAACAGTATATTTATTTTCATCTACCGGCCTGAATGTTCAAGGAATCTTATTAAAGAAATACTCGTTTTTGAGTAGACGCTCCGTTTATTTATTAAACAGTATATTTATTTTCATCTACCGGCCTGAATGTTCAAGGAATCTTATTAAAGAAATACTCGTATTTGAGTAGACGCTCCGTTTATTTATTAAACAGTATATTTATTTATTTTCATCTACCGGCCTGAATGTTCAAGGAATCTTATTAAAGAAATACTCGTTTTTGAGTAGACGCTCCGTTTATTTATTAAACAGTATATTTATCTATTTTCGTCTACTGGCATGAATATATTCGAGAGATCTTATTAAATAAAAATATTTTCTCTCCAGTAGGAATCGAACCTGCATCTATAATGCTTTACCAACTTGTCCACGAACAGGGTTAGTCAGGCGAGACGAAATTTCATGCTTTCAAAACGATCCCCTACTCAAATACAGATAATTAGTAAAAATAAAGTTGAAGTTGATAGCAATGAATTGAATTCTCCCGATGTCTGGCGTGTGTATCATATAACATGCTAAAATTTCATATTCTTTTGTTCCCCGTAACCACCCATGGCTTAGGGAGTAGGGACTCGGATTGACGCGACACTGGTGACTTGTGATACAGCGAAACAAGCTTGTATGTGGATGACTAATATATTATGCTCTCATTACGATTGAGCTCTCTAGAGAGGAAATTTTTAAAAATAGTTACCACTTCTGCAATTTACGCGTTAATCTTCATCATGAATTGAGTTCTCTCGATTACTGGCGTGTGTATACACCGCATATATATATATATATATATATATATATAACACGCTAAAATTTCCTCTTATTTCCTTCCATGCACCCATAGCTTATAGAGTAGGGACTCCGACTGACGCCAAATCGGTAGAGTTTCGATTCAGGCTGGAAGCAAGTAGAAGTCTAGCCACACTGATAAACTGTGATTCAGCGAAACAGGCTTGTACGTGGATGGATATATATAGATAATAATTATTTATGTATTCAATAAAAAATCTAAACTTTAGACAAAAAGCCATATTTGTCAAGAAACGCTTGAATTAATGAAAAAATGCCCAATAAAATTTCAAAAATTAAAATGTGGAGGCATTTAAGAAATAAAATTTTCGAAAAATCAACCATCCTACTACTACTATCTATCTATCTATCTATCTATCTATCTATCTATCTATCTATCTATCTCACTCTGTTCATATCTGTCTATCTGTCACTCATGTGTTTGTGAAAATACCCGCCCACACAAGCATAGGTAATAACGTGGGTTTATGAGTGCGTGGGTGTAGTTCTGGAGGCGTCTATAAAATGAATGCCTTTCGTCATTTTGTATGTCTTTAAGTAAAATATTTTTATTAATCTGCTTCTTAGCAAAGAAATTATTTTGTTTCTATTTGACGAACAATCCATCTTCAAATGAATCGCATTTTCGTATTCAATATTACAACAATTATATATCGTAAGGGGCTTCATTCTCCTTGGCAACTCAACAGTCGCACTTTTAAGGCTGTATTTTCTTTCACAAAGACTCGATTTTGTAATCAATTTAGCTTCTTTTTCAGTTGGAACATTCTTTGGGATAAAGAATGATTGATTTCTTCCGCAAATACAGCAGATCAGGCATTGGCCTAAAATAAAACTACTGCCAATAAATGGTAATATGACGAATATTACTATTGCTACTACTGTTACTACTACTACGAATAATAGTGATACCTCTACTACTACTACTACTACTAAATACTAGTACTACTAATACTACTACTACGCTTAATAATATTACTGGCAATACTACTACTACTAGTCGTAATAATAAAACTATTTCTACTACTACTAATAATAATATTAATAATACTAATAATACTAGAACTACTATTAATAATAATATTACTACTACTACTAATAATAACAATATTAATAATACTAATTGTTGTGTCGTGTCTCGTATCAGGTGACATCCGGTCGCCCGGATGTATAAAAGACAATAATGTGCGCTTAGCACGAGGAGTTGTCATTATAACGGACTTCGGGAAGTTACATCTACTACTGCGAGAGACAGTAAATATTGTATATACATCTTGGTTGTACCACTTTGTTAATAAAGTAGTTTATCTACATTTCTCTGTGTATCTCTTCATTCCACGCTACAACACTAATAATACTAGTCAGTCAGTCACTCAATTAAGTGCCATACGTGAAACACGCTTGGGCGATCATGTCTCGAAAGAGTCATGACTGACTGGGCAGAAGATTATCCCGCAGTAGGTTGCTATTGCTTTCTGCGGTAGACTGGTTGCCGACCAAGGCTATAGAATCCAATCTGTCCTGTTATTTAACCCATAACTGGAAGGAAGAGACGGATTAATAGCCGATATCCACTGTACCACAACGCACATCCAAACGCACTACTATACTAATACTACTACTACTACTACTAATCATAATACGAGTATTACTACTACTCCTAATAATAATACTAACAATACTGCTACTGATACTACAACTATTAATTCAGACCTTCGCAGTCTATGCTCTGCCGTGTCATGTCAGTCAATTAAGTGCCATACGTGATACACGTTTGAGCGATCATGTCTCGAAAGTGACATGACTGCCTGGGACGAAGATTTTTCCACTATAGGTTACCATTACTTTTTGCGGTATAGCCAGCCAAGGCTATAGAACTCAGTCTGTCCTGCTATTTAACCTATAGCTGGGATGAGAAGCGACGGATTAATATATTTCCCAATGGTACTTGCGTGTAGGTGAATGCAATGAATTCAACTGAAATTCGAACTCGGCTCTCCGATTTCTCGTTCCGAGCCGATATTCACTGCAGCAAAACGCCATGCAGGCGAGGTCAATTAATTAATACTCATTCTCTTTGGATTCATTTGGTAAAGAGAAAGTTTCAAGCGAAAGGTTTCTTCCTCAGAAATGTTACTTTTTGAAAACATCCCCCCCCCGTAAGGATGCTTTTTCAATTACTTCAATCCAGATTCAACCGTCATATCCCCCCGTAAAATAAACTTCTTTGTTTCCCTATTCATGCCCTTATAACGACCTCATTACTCATTCAGTAACCCTCTCGGTGAACAATAATATATATTTTTTTTTAAATTTTTTTTTTTTAATCATTTCACCCCGAGCAAGGCGGAAACGCCACTGATGTGCAGGGGTTACATAAATGTAAAAAGATTAATTAGAAAAGAGTGAGGAGTACAAACTCGTTAGAAAGGAACAATAGAAAGCTGAGAAAAGCAGGTGCGATGACAGATACATAGGTAGAGAGAAAGGGAAGGTTATACGGGGGTGGGGAGAGAGCTAGAGTCCAGTGGTTAGTAGATGAGTACTGACTTTGCATTTAAATTTCTGGAGGTTGTAGCCGTCAGAAAAGCAACAATATGGGAGCGAGTTACACAGGCGGGAAGTGAGAGAGAAGAAGCTGAAAGAGTAGAATTGTCGTCTGCATTTGGCTAACCTGACTGTGAATGGGTGGGACCCAGTTGCCAGTCTGGTTGTACGAGTAAACACCTGTTGAGGAGGCATCAGTAACTTAAGTTCGTCTGAGCAGAAGCCATGAAAGTATTTATAGAACAGACAAAGGGAGGCCACATTTCGACGATGGGGAAGTGACTGCAGTCGAGCCGCCAGATCAGTACCTATCATCTCCTTTGGAGCCTGTCGAGAACACTGAGGAGAACGGCAGGGGCGCCTGACCATAAATGGCAGCAGTACTCCATGCACGGACGGATGGTTGACTTGTATATATGCAGGATGGATTCAGGTGGAAAAAACATCCTGGATCGACATATATATATATATATATATATATATATATATAAAATAATCCAAGGCTGCTTGGAAATGATCCCCTAGACATGAAACGTACCGAACCGGCATTTCGACGCACTTTGCACGTCTTTTTACAGATCTCTTTAATCCTTAAAAAAACAGTGGTGTAATAAATGGTGTTTGGTAATTAAATACTTATTTTTAAAAAGTAGGCCTGGTCGAGATTTTTAGCACTTCATTCAGAAACAACATTGACTGGACTCAGCCAACATGATCATCAACTGTTGGATGATTGAAACATTATATATTTAGGATAACGGCCACGACCCCAAAGTAGAGTTGAGAGGCTACGTGCTCGCTAATGACTTCTTGGAAGTCAGCCTCTCTCCATATATATATATATATATATATATATATATATATATATATATATATATTTTAATTCAGATACTTCAATCCAAGGGAAAAAAGCAGGAAGGTAAATTCCAAAAAACCCGATCCTAATTAATATTAAAAATTTATTTTAATATTAAAAAATGATACAGGAAGAGAGCTCCATGTAATAAAATATTACAGAGCAAATATATATTTTAAAAAAGGATTAATTCAAAGATGTTGAATGGCCATTTCGATATGAAGATCCCCACGGGGGACGACACATCACCTCAGCAACAGAAAAAACCTTTCAGAAACTGGAGAAAAATTAGTGTAGTGATATATATAGTGTATTGTAATAGTTGTTACAATGGTTTATAAATTCATAGTATCACTACACAAAAATTTTCGCGTTTCGAAGCTGACCATATAACGCTCTACGTTTGTATCGAGCACTCTTTATAAAAGTAAATGCATGAACAACAGATTAAAAAACCTATGAGTTCTACAACTTAGTTACAATATATATATATATATATATATAGAAAAAAATACTAAAAAGTTGTAGGTTAAAAATATATTTTTTTGATAGTATTTATTTATTTCTATTATATATATATATATATATATTTGATATTTCAGACCGGCCTCGGCCTTTCATCAGAAACAAATGATTTTAAAATTTAAACGAGAAGCGTCCGTCGCGAGAAGCGTCCGTCACGTGATGCAGAAAGCAACAGAGTCTGAATATTTTGAAACGTAAATCTAACTGTAATAATACTTTTAAATGTTGTTTTAAAGAAATATTTTTAAGTGTATCTAAAAATGTTTAACTATTGAAATATATATAAAGATTCAAAACACCTAAGTCCCTATTTAACCCTAGCCTGTATGTATTTAATTTTAAAATCCAGTATTTTTATTTCTTTTTTTCGTGAGTATGCATCAATCAACAGGGACACACATTAGAAAACTGCAAATGTTTACTAATAGATTCTAATTTTAGTTCTACATACTCACGAAAAAAGAAAGAAAAATACTGGATTTTAAAATTAAATACATACAGGCTAGGGTTAAATAGGGACTTAGGTGTTTTGAATCTTTATAAATATTTCAATAGTTAAACATTTTTTACATACGCTTAAAATATTTTCTTTAAACAACATTTATAAGTATTATTAAAGAGAGGTTTACGTCTACAAATATTTAAAAAAATCTGTCGCTTTCTGCGTCACGGGATGTAAACAATCTCTCCCCACGAACGCTCTCGCGAAAACGTTTCTAATTTAAATTTTAAAATCATTTGTTTCTGATGAAAGGCCGAGGACAGTCTGAAATATCAAATATAATAATAGAAATAAATAAATACTGTCAAAAAAATACATTTTTAAGCTTACAACTTTTTAGTAGTTTTTCCTATACATATTAAGACAGTATACGTGGATCATCACTATATATATATATATATGTATATATATATATATATATATATATATATATATATATATATCTTTTGTCGCTCTCAACATTCTTCCTCGTTGTCTTGCTTACAAGCCCCGCTCTGTCATCCATTTGATCTCTTTCCTTCTATCCTTCCTATGAGTATTAAATTCTCCAGGCCCTCCTTTCTCATTACATGACCCAGAAACCTCATCTGTCTCTTCCTTATATTAAGTATGAGTATTCTGCTTGTTTCCATCCTCTCTAACACCTCGTCGTTGGTCACATGCTCAGTTCATGGTATCCTCAGCATCCTTCTGTAGAACCACATTTCTGTTGCCTCATCCTTGAGGAGATCGCCCAACATTCACTGCCATACAGAAGGACAGGCATCACATAGCAATCCAGCACTCTCTTCTTTGTTTCCAATGAGATTTTCCTGTTTTCCAGTCCTCTGGTTAGCTTTTGAAATGCGTCTTTGGCAATGCCAATGTGTCTTTGGCAATGCCAATGCGTCTTTGGATCTCCACATCGCACTTTTCATCCTCTGTCAGCATGCTTCCCAGGTATTTAAATTTCTTTACTTGTTTTATTTAGTAAAAGGCATTTTGGGGGTTTTCTTTTTGCTGATGACAATGCAATCAGTTTTCTTGAAGTTTATGCTTATTCCTTTATTCTCGCTTTTGTTGCTAACTTCTGTTGCTATATATATATACACTACCGGCCATAATTATTAGGGCACCCATTTTTTTTAAAAAATAATGTATTTCATACTATTTTTAGTATTTATTGCCAAGTGGATAATTTTAAATGAAAATAGAATGGTTCTTTTGTTATTATTACGTTGCAAAATTTTATAAGGAGCCAGGAAGCCATTGCTTCGGCTAGATAATAGGAAGAAGAGACTAGCATGGGGAAGAGATCTCAAAAACTGGACACCAGAACAGTTCGTTTGATGCACATGTTATTGCGCAGTATTAACAAAAGAACCATTCTATTCTCATTCAGAATTATCCACTTGGCAATAAATACTAAAAAATAGGATGAAATACATAATGTTTTTAAAACTGGGGTGGCCTAATGATTATGGCCGGTAATATATATATATATATATATATATATATATATATATATATATATATATATATGGTACCCAATATGGACAAGTGTGTTTCTTTTACATTGTAGGGATGCACAAGGCGATTATATCTCCCTTTGGTAGAAAGGAAGTCAAATGGGTTACTTGACTGCCGCTCAGTGACATCATTACTTAGTGATGAAAGTACCAGTCAGTCAGTCAGTCAGTGTCTCGGCCCAGGCTGAAGCTAATTCTGCATCAGCCACGTAGAACTGCTCACAAATATATTGCGCTGTTTGGTTATAAAAATATATCTTCAGATACATAAAATATATACAACATGCAGTTAATATGTTAAAAAGAACAAACAAACCAAGACTCGCATTTGTCTATATATCTGAGATGAGGTAGTAAATAATAAAAGATCATTCTATTTGTACGACGTTTAATAATAGATCATTCTATTTGTACATATTTCTGAGATGAGGTAGTATTTACACTATTTACACTATTCAGACTATTGTCCTCATCTTTGTTGCCATTTGTACGACATTTAATAATAGATCATTCTATTTGTCTATATTTCTGAGATGAGGTAGTATTTACAGTATTTACATTATTCGGACTATTGTCCTCATCTTTGTTAAAATTTGTACGATGTTTAATAATAGATCATTCAATTTGTCTATATTTCTGAAATGAAGTAGTATTTACAGTATTTACATGATTCGGACTATTGTCCTCATCTTTGTTGCTATTTGTACGACGTTTAATAATAGATCATTCTATTTGTACATATTTCTGAAATGAAGTAGTATTTACAGTATTTACATGATTCGGACTATTGTCCTCATCTTTGTTGCTATTTGTACGACGTTTAATAATAGATCATTCTATTTGTACATATTTCTGAAATGAAGTAGTATTTACAGTATTTACATGATTCGGACTATTGTCCTCATCTTTGTTGCTATTTGTACGACGTTTAATAATAGATCATTCTATTTGTACATATTTCTGAAATGAAGTAGTATTTACAGTATTTACATGATTCGGACTATTGTCCTCATCTTTGTTGCTATTTGTACGACGTTTAATAATAGATCATTCTATTTGTACATATTTCTGAAATGAAGTAGTATTTACAGTATTTACATGATTCGGACTATTGTCCTCATCTTTGTTGCTATTTGTACGACGTTTAATAATACATCATTCTATCTGACTATATTTCTGAGATGAGGTGGTATTTACACTATTTACATATATTTCTGAGATGTAGTATTTAGAGTATTTACATTATTCGGGCTATGGATATAGACGTTGGTTAGCTACTGTGATTTGACCCAAAGAGTTGTGAGTTCAATAGCAGGCTACAGAGGTGGTGAATAAGTAACTTGTAGGGTCATGACTTCAAATTGTGGTTTTAGCAAGGAATGAGTATGATATACCCCAGTGATTGTAATAATGGTTTCGGTTCGAAATTCCTAGCACCTGAAGAAAGCCGGAGCGTACAACGGCCAAAACGTCGTACAAATGGCAACAAAGATGAGGATAATAGTGTGAATAATGTAAATACTCTCAAACAAAACTCACCTTTTTCTGTTTGCGGAATATGTCCTCACTAGGGACATATCAGATACATCTGGCCTTCTCGAATCTAGAAACCTAAATATGCCTTCACCAGAAGCACAGAAGAATTTCCGTATTATATGTAAGATCCTATCTTTTCGTTCATCTTTCACTCTGCTTGTGATGTAGAAACAAGTTATATTTTCTCTGCATGGGGCACGTGTAAATATATGTAAATACATTTGTGTATGTGTAGAGGTATAAAACTCTCTCTGTAAACAACACATGTTTACCATTCCTTTTCTTTTCCGCCATTTCATTACGTCCCTACAAAAAGTTGTTGTTATATAATGAACATAATAATCCCCATAATGGAAAAAATGAAAACTGCGAGAATATTCCTTTCTTTCATAGCTTCACCCATTATCTGGTAAATTACCCAATAATTAATATCCATTATAATTAATCTTCAAGGAAACTTATTATGGATAAGGAAATGAGTTTAGCTATTTAAATTAAATTACTAATTAAGTTACTAATTTATATCTATGAAAACATTCATCGTTGTATTTTAGAAGGCAAGAGATAGAAGCAGTAGACGTTTTATGCAGGGATGTGATAAAATTATCGCTGTAATAGTCAATGACAATATCTAAAAATAGATTTTTTTTCATTGTTATTTCATTCATAAGTGAACATTAAAACAGATTTTTTCAACGTTTTTTAAGTTCTATAATCTCGTTAACGGACTTTTTACTTTGGATGAAGATGTTATCAATATATTTGGCGTATGCAGGATCACAGACTAATAACAGACGTATGATCATCGATGTAATTTTCATACAAAGAAAAATAACCAGCTATAAATAAAAGCAATTATAACTTAAGAGCCTCAGATGTATATAAAAAGTCACACCTCGCCTCCGGCACAACACTCAAAAGTTCCATGAAACTCACTATTGTCTCTACCTACTCTGATGATGAATTAAGAAAGTTCGAAAGGTTGGAACATATTTCTTGTATTTTTCTTTCGAATTGAAATTCGGACAATTTTTAACGGAAATTCCTCCTTGCCTTAGAAAAACTATTCATAATTTGAAAAAGCTGTTCAATAAAGTTAACAAAGAAGAATTGTTTTTCATAACATTTGCCTTAAAGAACAACTACGCAAACACAAAGAATATGTATTAGAACTTGAATAATTTCTCGATGATTTTTCATGAAAAGCAATGTTTTATTTACAAAAATTAGTAAGAAACATGTCACTGAAAGTATTGTCCATCATTAGCCACTAATTTTTCCCATCTTTCTGGCAGCATTTGAATTCCATGTCGGAAAAACGACACGTCTTTTGTGGCTAATTACGAGTCGACCCATTTTTTGACATCTTCATAAAAATGAAAGTGCTACTCAGCAAGGCCATGTGTCATCGATCGAAACAAGTGATAATCGGACGAGGCAATATCTGGTGAATACGGCGCGTTAGGTAGAGCTTCCCATGTAAGCGTTTCCAAGTAGGTTTTCATCCGTTTTGCAACATGTGGCCGAGGGTTGTCACGCTGTGAAATCACTTTGTTGTGTCTCTGCTGGTATAGCGACCGTTTATTTCTTTAATGCCCGGATCAAATGCATCAATCGTAGTCGATAGCGATCTCCCGTGATGTTTTCGGTCGGTCTGAGCATAATAAACTACACCCAGCTAATACCATCAAATGCAGAGCAGAAGATTCGAACAATGGATATTCCGCTTTGCCGCCAATGTTGATGTATGGCCGGGATTACACTACGATCGTCTACGCCTTGGGTTATAGTAGTGTATCCACTTTTCATCACCGGTCACAATACGATACAAAAAACATTTCCTTTTCTGCCGCTGAAGCAGTTGTTCACACATGATAAGTTGTCGTTTGATATCTCTCGGCTTCAACTCGTATGACACCCAGTGTCCTTGCTTTTAAATCATTCTTAATGTTTTCAAACGTTTTGCAACTGTAGTGCGATCAACTCCTAATGATTTTGCAACTCTAGCTTTCGCCTGACATGAGTCTTCAGGAAGTAATACCTTCAATTTGTTGTCTTTTTTCGGTTTTTCGACGAAATCCAAAGAAAGATCTGCAATGTAATCGGTCCTGCTTTGGCATATCGGGTCTGGCCACTTTCTCACCGATGTGACTTGGATTTACCCCTGTATTCTCTACAAATATTTTCATGGTAACTATTCCGAGGAGATTTTTCCCTGGTGATCGGACCACGTGAATTTAAGCGAGCTACTAGTTTGGTGTTCTGGTCTCACCTTTTTAGTGTTGAAATAGTTAAATGTAACCGCCTCTTCTACTCCAACAGTTTATTCTCTCACAATTCCCGCCTCAGGTCCTTTTGAAAGAAGAGCGGAGGCAGTACCCGTCACTGAAGATGACGCCAAGGACCATGACGGAGGAGGAAGTAAATTTCGTATGCTTCACGACGGGAACCTCCTCGATGTCTTTGTAGATCCATCAGTGTTTCTGCCTGTTGCTCGTCTGGTCCTGGATGAAATTATCTTAATCAGAGAAGAACATCAGCATTCTTTCAAAAGGGCCTGAGAGTCACCGCTGAGATCTACCAGGAGGTGCTGAGGAGCGTGGTGAATCCCTGGATGAAGGAGATCGCCGCTGGACGCCCCTACATTTTTTAGCAGGACTACACTGCTGTACACAAGGCCAAGACGACACAGGTGTTGCTGCTCCTTATCACTGGTCGCCGAATTGTGGCCATGCTCATCACCCGACTGCAACCCTCTTGACTATTTATTCTGGGGTGGGATCGAGACCAAGACCAACAAGCACGCCCACGACACGGTCGACTCTCTGAAAGCTGCCACCGTGGAGGCGTTCGCCGCTATGAACAAGAACATGGCCGCCAAAGCGTGTGACTCATTTCGCACCTGCCTTGAGATATTCGTCGCCGGCGGTTACATTGAAAAATAATGTAGTATGTAACTCTAATTGTTGCTAAATAAACTGTCGGATCTCTGCATATAAATCTTTTGTTTTTATTGCCGATTTCGTTTTCTTTTTGTCAATTGTCGGATTTTGTTGCAACTCCCTGTATATATATATATAGTCATCCGCAGACAGATCTGTTTCGCTGTATCACAGCTCATCAGTACGGTAGGACAGCCGATTGCTTTTTACCCAAAATTGAAACCCGAGCGAATTAGCGTCAATCGGCGATTCTATCTCTGAGCTATGGGCGCTCGGTAGAAGGAGGCAGACTTTTTAGTGTGTATATTATCATTATACACGCCCAATAGCTGAGAAGGTTTTAATTCATTGCTGAATGAACGATGCGATGTGTGAGTGTATGTGTGTGTGTATGTGTGCGTGTGTGTATGTGTGTGTGCGTGTGTGTGTATGCGTGTGTGTGTGTGTGTGTAGTGTGTGTGTGTGTAGGGGAATAGACGAAAATAAGCAAAGAAATCGTCCACACGGCTCTCCAAATAAAATCAATTTTTATTCTTCTTTATTAGATTTCTTTCAAATTGAAAAAAATGAATTACAATGATTTTTTGCGACACAGCATCAAACAAAAATATTTGTTTCCTTTTTTTACCATGCCGAATAATATTTGCATTTGTATGATAGAAATTAGAAGGCGTTTACATATGAAAATGAATGTGTCACGTATTTTCGTAGTTTCATGCATGTGTGTAATTTCACTTTAGCTGAAAGCCGATAGGCAGTGAGATATCAGCGAAGGTAGCTGTGTTATTATTACTGCTTACGTTCGTAAATAAACTCAGTCCGTATGCTTTTTTTTTTACTTAACATTGCTATAATTTTTGTAATATAGTATGCCCGAATAAATATGCGACCATGTGAGTAATTAATTAATCAACTTGTATATCGAACAAACGCCCCTGGCCAAAGGTTAACTGAGAAATTAATTTTACGAACTAATACGAACGCTTTTTTAACCGAGAAATCTGCCCCGAAAATACTAAATTAATTTTATTAAACTCATTTGTTTATTGCTTAATAAATATTTTCTCCAATTTTTAAACAATTAATTATATAATGGAAAATATTTTTGATCATTTTCTGGAGTGAGCCTTTAAAATTTAGTAGCAGACGGCAAACACTGTTATCTAAAATTTTCAAAGGCCTCAATGCGCTTACAGTTAACGTCTCTGATTGCTTAATATACGCGAATATGGATGTCTAAATTGTAGAGGAAAATAGCTAAAAAATGAGTTAGCTTTTGAGTTTAAGTAATATAGCATTTTTCTACAATTTTTCCACGGAATTTGATTTATATATATATATATAAAATCTCATTGGAGAGCCGTACAAAGAGGTTGGAGGAACTAAAATTCATAGATGATTCAAAACAAACCAGAAGTGATCAATAGTAATTTGTGAAATATTTGAAAGACAAATAAAGACGACAACAAAAAGTACATCCATATGGCTGCGGAAGGGAGATTTGAAAAAAAAAAAAAAGGAATCATTACACAGAATAAATGTATCGGATCTAACTACACCAATAGAATTAAGAACAAAGAAGAAACAACAAATATTTTTTATAGAGTGAAAAAATGAATTTATAAATGACATCATAGATGACAGTATTAATAGCAAACTCACTTTAAAAGAATAACAACTTGTCAGGGTGAGAACAGTGATTAACTAGAAACTAGACAAACAACCTATAGAAACAAATTTTATATGTAAAAGTTAGAAACTTTGAAAAAGAAATTGTTCTATATAGACTAAAATGGCCGAGTTAACTCTTTATAAAAGAAAGAAAAATTTTATCAAATAATGGATAACGTAAGCAAGCGCGTCAAGCATTGCGAACAACACACCAGGCTAGGAAATAAGATTAGAAAGGTAAATCACTATGCTATACTGTAGCGCAATTACCAAATGAACGACATTACAAAATAAGAAAAAATCATGATCCAGATTATAGGACAGATTTAAAACCAAATGTGTTATCTTTTTTTTAAAATCGTTTCACATTAAGGAAAACGGTATTGCCATTGATGTGCAGGCGGCTACATAAGAGTAAAAAGATTAGATAGGAGGTGAGTAAATAGAAAGACGAACCAGTTAGAAAAGAGTAAGAGAAGGGTGGCAATACAGGCGTGATGACAGTTGCAAAGGTAGAGAGAAAAGAAAGGATATACAGGGTGGTGTAGAAAGAACTGGAGTCAAGTGGTTAAGGGATGAGTATTGACATTGCATTTAAATTCCTGGAGGTTGTAGCCGCCAGGAAAGCAAGAATATGGAAGCGAGTTCCACAGGCGGGAAGTGCGAGAAAAGAAGCTGAAGGAGTTGAATTGTCGTCTGCATTTGGTTGATCTAACTGTGAATGGGTGGTACCCAGTTGCCATCCTGGTTGCACGAGTAAACTCATGTGGCAGGGGTACCAGTGACTTAAGTTCGTCGGAGCAGAAGCCATGAAAATATTTATAGAACAGACATAGGGAAGCCACATCCCGTCAGTGAGAAAGTGACTGGAGTCGAGCAGCCAAGTCGGTACCTATCACATTACATTACTGTCTATGTAATGAAAGAAATAGACTGAAAAGTTTGGTTGAAGAAGCATGACAAAACATCCATGATTAAAGAACTCTTTGATACCCTGAAGACGGCAGCTTCAAAAAATTAAATTTTAAAAATGTGTAGACGGAGAAAAAAGACAAGCTATAAAACTAAACGCTTTAAAAAGGTACAGTTTTATTCTAGAATAAAATATGGGGAAGTCAAAGAAAGCACAAGGAAGGTTGGATCACTGTGTCGGGCCAGGATGTTTTTCCGCCTGAATCCATCTTGCACATATACAAATCAACCATCCGTCCGTGTATAGAATACTGTTGTCATATATAGTCAGGCGCCCCCCGCTGTTCATTTCAGTGTTCTCGACTGGCTCCAAAGGAGAATCAGAAATGTGATAGCTACCAACTTGGCGGCTCGACTCCAGCCACTTTCTCACCGACGGAATGTGGCTTCCCTATAAATATTCTATAAATATTTTCATGGTTTCTACTCCTACGAACTTAATTCACTGGTGCACCTGCCCCAGGAGTTTACTCGTGCAACCAGGATGGCAACTGGGTACCACCCATTCACAGTTAGATCAACCAAATGCAGACGACAATTCTATTCCATCAGCTTCTTTTCTCGCACTTCCTGCTTGTGGAACTCTCTTCCATATTCTTGCCTTCTTGATGGCTACAACTTCCAGGAATTTAAATGCAATGTCAATATCCATCTCTTAATGACTTGACTCTTGTTCTTTCTACATCACCCAGTGTATCTTTTCCTTTCTCTCTATCTTTGCAACTCTCATCACACGTGTATTCTCATCCTTCTCTTGCTCCTTTCTCTGACACCCCCTGTAACTAGTTTTACTATTTACTCTCCTCCTATCTAATCTTTTTCTCTTATATGCCCCCCCCCCTGCGCGTCAGTGACGTTACCGCCTTGCTTGGGGTGAAACGATTAACAACAAAAACAAAAAAGAAAAAACAAACAAAAAACAAACACCCCCCCCCCCAAAAGAAAACCCAAAAAAAGAAGACACTACAAAACAGTACAAATAACTTCTAGGATGAAATATGTGGAAGCCTAGGAAAACACAAGGAAGAACCATTCTTTAACAAAAGTAAAAGGCATCTAAAAAATTTAAACCAGACGTGTATACAGTTAAATACTTATTTATTTATTTTATGTGCCGTGTCCTTTCAGGACGTAAGCGATCATGGACCTCTACTTACTTCTATCTCTTGTCGTTCTTAACAATTTTCATCTTGACCTTTCTCCCAAAACCCGTTTCACCATCCACTCGCTCAACCCCATCAAGTTTGTCTAGCGTTGTTTCCCCTGTCTTACTTTCCTTCTAGCTGTTCTGTATTAGATTCTCCAAACCCTCTGTCCTCATTACGTGTTCCAGAAACTTTAGCTGTCTCTTCTTGACCTTGAAAACCTTCTTGTTGCTTATATGTTCGATCTATGTCATCCTCAGCATCCCTCTGTAGAACCATATTTCTGTTGCTTCGAGTCCCTTCTACATCAAAGATTGTCCAGCATTTGCTGCCATATAAAAGGACAGATATCACAGCACATTCTAGTTAAATAAAGTAAGTTAACTGCCATACGCGATACACGCTTTGAGCGATCATGTCTCGAAAGAGACACGACTAACTGGACAGAAGATTATCCTGCAGTAGGTTGTCATTTCTTTTTGCGGTAGACTGGTTGCCAACCAAGGCTATAGAACCCAATCTGTCTTATTATTTAATTTAACCCATAACTGGAAGGAAGAGGAAGATTAATACCTTTCCCAAGGGTATTTGTGCATAAGTGAATGCAAGGAATTCAACTGGAATTCGAACTCGGCACCCCGATTTGTCGTTCCGAATCGATATCCACTGCACCACAATGCACATAATCATCTTGCAAACTCGCCACGAAAATTAGCTAATTTCAAAGCAAGAGGATCTGATGGCATCCATGGACATTAGTTTTGGGTTTTACCATGCTACATGATAGACTGGCTTAGCAATTACAAAAGCGATTAAAGCAACCCAAAAATACATTTGAATTCAGATTTTTTTTCTTTAAGCTTGGGGAGAAGAGATGGCTTCATACCTTTCCCAAAATGTAATAAACTTGACTGGAATTCACACTCGAATTCCCAATTCGTGCGACTGTCCATTACTCCACCCGGCCTTCTTAACAGACGAGATCGAGTAAAGAAACTTTATAATCGGATGGATTGACGACAAAAGCCATACGACATGGTACCCTAAGATGAATATTTGAAGGATTCCAAATATTCAAGTTAAACGGAACATTGAGATTCGTAGCCAACTCTGTGACAGTTTGACAAGTCAATTCATCCATTGAAGGAAAATCATAAAAATAAGTAAATATAATCAGACGTATTATTCAAGGGATCTCTTTGTCTCTTCCATTTGTCGTAGCCAGGATGTTAATAAATCTATTCTGAAAATAATTCCAAAGATATCAGTTCCTGAACAATAGAAAAATTGTCGATCATCTCATGAATATGAATGGCATACAATTAATTCGGAAGGACAAGAAAGGATTTCAAATCCTGACCAATAAAGTTTTAGTGATCACATTTGAGTAGAATTTGGAAGAGAATTTGTTTAAACTATTGTTCATACAATACAAAGCTACCCAAGGTAGAGGGTTGCTGAATAAATTTGTTGTAAAGCCGGAAGATCAAGGGAAAGAAGTGAATATTATGAGGATATGTAGGATAAATAACATGACAGTAGATTGAAAGAATTTAAGGTCATACTGATTAAGGAAACATCATTAAATGAGTCTGTTCACAAAGTGACAATTCTTGGTAAGAAGCTGTGTGAGTGGAACTTCATGCATACAAATGGAATAAAGTGTGAAAAAGGCTTGAACTAGACAAAAACACAAGGAATTGTGCCACAAGAAGAGATGGAATCGGTAAATCGGATAAACGCACATAACAATAAAGAATGATTCGCAAAAGAAGAAATGAAAGAAAACGCAAGAAAAGATTATTTTAGGACGAGAAAAAAAATCTGGGGAGCATTGACCGGGCAAAAGAGAAGTTGAAATATATCGAGCAAGGAACTAGGACGTTAATGGAAATATTCGAAGGCCAAGTGTAAGGAGCACCCACTAAGGATTGAACACACAACACAATCGTAATTTTCCAAGAACAACGAGCTTGCCCCATGGCGAGATGGCGAATCGAGGGGAGGGGGAGCTTACGGTCAGGCATAAAATTTCCCAAGCCATTGAGAAGGCAGATAGGTAATAACTGAAATAGAATGGAGAGACATCAGAGTATCGAAGACTGGTTGAAACGTGCAAACCGAATGGGAAAAATACGCACAATATCTATCTATCTATCTATCTATCTATCTATCTATCTATCTATCTATCTATCTATCTATCTATCTATCTCAGTCTATTCATATCTATCTATCTATCTATCTATCTATCTATCTATCTATCTATCTATCTATCTATCTATGTCGGTACTAACGGTTATAATATCATGTATCACCTGACACTAACGATCGCTCTATTAGAACCCTCTCATAACTCTGGATATTTACCCAAAGTCTCCCTACGGAGGTGAGATGTGATATAAGTTTAAGTTTAACGTGGGAATCAACGAGCGTATATGCTCAGGGCAAAAATTAATCCGACCTCGCACACACGGGATTGGGTTCTTGTCTATTTTTCCCAGCCGAGCCTCTGCCCGTAAACATAGCCTCGTCTGAGTCCCTCTCCGCCCGAAGATAGAGAGTCCGACATACTAGAGTTCGAGCGGAACTCTGGGTATTTACACTGATTCCCTCCCACTGAAACGGGTTGTGACACAAGACCAGGGAACACGCGCGTGGACATTCAGGCCAAGGACCAAAATTTGCTCAGCCTCCGCACACGCAGCATCGGGCGCTAAGCCGGTCTAAGCTTCTCAGCTGAGTCTCAGCCCGTAGACCGAGCCCCGATTGAGTCGTTCTCTGTCCGGAGATAGGAAGATAGACTGTCACTTTCAAGTTCATGTGGAACTCTGGGTATTTAACCGAGCCCTCCCCACAAAAAGCGGGATGTGGCACAAGGTTGATTTTTACGTGAAGTATTCTGAGCGTGTACGCTTGGGCAAAAATTCCCCGTCGAACTCGCATAAGTAGGATCAAGTCTTGACTACTTTCCCCCAGACGAGACTCTGTCCTTCGGCATAGGCTCGTCTGCCTTTCTATGCGCCCGAAGGCAGAGAGTCTGACAGGTCTGAAAGTTAAATAACCTGGAAACTAAGGTTGACGATCGTCTTCGCTGATAAATGACGGACACAGATATGAATAATCTAAACTTATTTATAAATGGAACTTTGTCTGTGTATGTGTGTGTGTGTGTGTGCGTGTGCCCGTTACCTATAGACTCCGAAACGGCTGAACGGATTTTCTTGAAAATTTACACAGTTGTACTATAAACGTCTGCGAGTGTTCTTAGATAGGTTTGTGTCGAGGTACCCTCGATAAATATCGAAAATCGATATTCGAAAAAATCGGACTATAGAAGGAGTGGTCCGATTTTAATCAAATTTGATACACTCATAGATAAAGACATAAGAAACGATATTCAGAAGTTTAAAGGTTGCAGTTCTCAGAATAGTGCGGAAAATCGATAATATATATGCATAAAAGGCAAGATGTTTGTGTGTGTGTGTGTGTGTGTGTGTGTTTATCTTATCAATTGTCGGATTTTGTTGCAACTCCCTGTATATATATATATATAGTCATCCGCAGACAGATCTGTTTCGCTGTATCACAGCTCATCAGTACGGTAGGACAGCCGATTGCTTTTTACCCAAAATTGAAACCCGAGCGAATTAGCGTCAATCGGCGATTCTATCTCTGAGCTATGGGCGCTCGGTAGAAGGAGGCAGACTTTTTAGTGTGTATATTATCATTATACACGCCCAATAGCTGAGAAGGTTTTAATTCATTGCTGAATGAACGATGCGATGTGTGAGTGTATGTGTGTGTGTATGTGTGCGTGTGTGTATGTGTGTGTGCGTGTGTGTGTATGCGTGTGTGTGTGTGTGTGTAGTGTGTGTGTGTGTAGGGGAATAGACGAAAATAAGCAAAGAAATCGTCCACACGGCTCTCCAAATAAAATCAATTTTTATTCTTCTTTATTAGATTTCTTTCAAATTGAAAAAAATGAATTACAATGATTTTTTGCGACACAGCATCAAACAAAAATATTTGTTTCCTTTTTTTACCATGCCGAATAATATTTGCATTTGTATGATAGAAATTAGAAGGCGTTTACATATGAAAATGAATGTGTCACGTATTTTCGTAGTTTCATGCATGTGTGTAATTTCACTTTAGCTGAAAGCCGATAGGCAGTGAGATATCAGCGAAGGTAGCTGTGTTATTATTACTGCTTACGTTCGTAAATAAACTCAGTCCGTATGCTTTTTTTTTTACTTTATCGAGGGTACCTCGACACAAACCTATCTAAGAACACTCGCAGACGTTTATAGTACAACTGTGTAAATTTTCAAGAAAATCCGTTCAGCCGTTTCGGAGTCTATAGGTAACGGGCACACGCACACACACACACACACATACACAGACAAAGTTCCATTTATAAATAAGTTTAGATTATTCATATCTGTGTCCGTCATTTATCAGCGAAGACGATCGTCAACCTTAGTTTCCAGGTTATTTAACTTTTTTTTACTTAACATTGCTATAATTTTTGTAATATAGTATGCCCGAATAAATATGCGACCATGTGAGTAATTAATTAATCAACTTGTATATCGAACAAACGCCCCTGGCCAAAGGTTAACTGAGAAATTAATTTTACGAACTAATACGAACGCTTTTTTAACCGAGAAATCTGCCCCGAAAATACTAAATTAATTTTATTAAATTCCTGGAGGTTGTAGCCGCCAGGAAAGCAAGAATATGGAAGCGAGTTCCACAGGCGGGAAGTGCGAGAAAAGAAGCTGAAGGAGTTGAATTGTCGTCTGCATTTGGTTGATCTAACTGTGAATGGGTGGTACCCAGTTGCCATCCTGGTTGCACGAGTAAACTCATGTGGCAGGGGTACCAGTGACTTAAGTTCGTCGGAGCAGAAGCCATGAAAATATTTATAGAACAGACATAGGGAAGCCACATCCCGTCAGTGAGAAAGTGACTGGAGTCGAGCAGCCAAGTCGGTACCTATCACATTACATTACTGTCTATGTAATGAAAGAAATAGACTGAAAAGTTTGGTTGAAGAAGCATGACAAAACATCCATGATTAAAGAACTCTTTGATACCCTGAAGACGGCAGCTTCAAAAAATTAAATTTTAAAAATGTGTAGACGGAGAAAAAAGACAAGCTATAAAACTAAACGCTTTAAAAAGGTACAGTTTTATTCTAGAATAAAATATGGGGAAGTCAAAGAAAGCACAAGGAAGGTTGGATCACTGTGTCGGGCCAGGATGTTTTTCCGCCTGAATCCATCTTGCACATATACAAATCAACCATCCGTCCGTGTATAGAATACTGTTGTCATATATAGTCAGGCGCCCCCCGCTGTTCATTTCAGTGTTCTCGACTGGCTCCAAAGGAGAATCAGAAATGTGATAGCTACCAACTTGGCGGCTCGACTCCAGCCACTTTCTCACCGACGGAATGTGGCTTCCCTATAAATATTCTATAAATATTTTCATGGTTTCTACTCCTACGAACTTAATTCACTGGTGCACCTGCCCCAGGAGTTTACTCGTGCAACCAGGATGGCAACTGGGTACCACCCATTCACAGTTAGATCAACCAAATGCAGACGACAATTCTATTCCATCAGCTTCTTTTCTCGCACTTCCTGCTTGTGGAACTCTCTTCCATATTCTTGCCTTCTTGATGGCTACAACTTCCAGGAATTTAAATGCAATGTCAATATCCATCTCTTAATGACTTGACTCTTGTTCTTTCTACATCACCCAGTGTATCTTTTCCTTTCTCTCTATCTTTGCAACTCTCATCACACGTGTATTCTCATCCTTCTCTTGCTCCTTTCTCTGACACCCCCTGTAACTAGTTTTACTATTTACTCTCCTCCTATCTAATCTTTTTCTCTTATGTAGCCCCCCCCCCTGCGCGTCAGTGACGTTACCGCCTTGCTTGGGGTGAAACGATTAACAACAAAAACAAAAAAGAAAAAACAAACAAAAAACAAACACCCCCCCCCCCCCAAAAGAAAACCCAAAAAAAGAAGACACTACAAAACAGTACAAATAACTTCTAGGATGAAATATGTGGAAGCCTAGGAAAACACAAGGAAGAACCATTCTTTAACAAAAGTAAAAGGCATCTAAAAAATTTAAACCAGACGTGTATACAGTTAAATACTTATTTATTTATTTTATGTGCCGTGTCCTTTCAGGACGTAAGCGATCATGGACCTCTACTTACTTCTATCTCTTGTCGTTCTTAACAATTTTCATCTTGACCTTTCTCCCAAAACCCGTTTCACCATCCACTCGCTCAACCCCATCAAGTTTGTCTAGCGTTGTTTCCCCTGTCTTACTTTCCTTCTAGCTGTTCTGTATTAGATTCTCCAAACCCTCTGTCCTCATTACGTGTTCCAGAAACTTTAGCTGTCTCTTCTTGACCTTGAAAACCTTCTTGTTGCTTATATGTTCGATCTATGTCATCCTCAGCATCCCTCTGTAGAACCATATTTCTGTTGCTTCGAGTCCCTTCTACATCAAAGATTGTCCAGCATTTGCTGCCATATAAAAGGACAGATATCACAGCACATTCTAGTTAAATAAAGTAAGTTAACTGCCATACGCGATACACGCTTTGAGCGATCATGTCTCGAAAGAGACACGACTAACTGGACAGAAGATTATCCTGCAGTAGGTTGTCATTTCTTTTTGCGGTAGACTGGTTGCCAACCAAGGCTATAGAACCCAATCTGTCTTATTATTTAATTTAACCCATAACTGGAAGGAAGAGGAAGATTAATACCTTTCCCAAGGGTATTTGTGCATAAGTGAATGCAAGGAATTCAACTGGAATTCGAACTCGGCACCCCGATTTGTCGTTCCGAATCGATATCCACTGCACCACAATGCACATAATCATCTTGCAAACTCGCCACGAAAATTAGCTAATTTCAAAGCAAGAGGATCTGATGGCATCCATGGACATTAGTTTTGGGTTTTACCATGCTACATGATAGACTGGCTTAGCAATTACAAAAGCGATTAAAGCAACCCAAAAATACATTTGAATTCAGATTTTTTTTCTTTAAGCTTGGGGAGAAGAGATGGCTTCATACCTTTCCCAAAATGTAATAAACTTGACTGGAATTCACACTCGAATTCCCAATTCGTGCGACTGTCCATTACTCCACCCGGCCTTCTTAACAGACGAGATCGAGTAAAGAAACTTTATAATCGGATGGATTGACGACAAAAGCCATACGACATGGTACCCTAAGATGAATATTTGAAGGATTCCAAATATTCAAGTTAAACGGAACATTGAGATTCGTAGCCAACTCTGTGACAGTTTGACAAGTCAATTCATCCATTGAAGGAAAATCATAAAAATAAGTAAATATAATCAGACGTATTATTCAAGGGATCTCTTTGTCTCTTCCATTTGTCGTAGCCAGGATGTTAATAAATCTATTCTGAAAATAATTCCAAAGATATCAGTTCCTGAACAATAGAAAAATTGTCGATCATCTCATGAATATGAATGGCATACAATTAATTCGGAAGGACAAGAAAGGATTTCAAATCCTGACCAATAAAGTTTTAGTGATCACATTTGAGTAGAATTTGGAAGAGAATTTGTTTAAACTATTGTTCATACAATACAAAGCTACCCAAGGTAGAGGGTTGCTGAATAAATTTGTTGTAAAGCCGGAAGATCAAGGGAAAGAAGTGAATATTATGAGGATATGTAGGATAAATAACATGACAGTAGATTGAAAGAATTTAAGGTCATACTGATTAAGGAAACATCATTAAATGAGTCTGTTCACAAAGTGACAATTCTTGGTAAGAAGCTGTGTGAGTGGAACTTCATGCATACAAATGGAATAAAGTGTGAAAAAGGCTTGAACTAGACAAAAACACAAGGAATTGTGCCACAAGAAGAGATGGAATCGGTAAATCGGATAAACGCACATAACAATAAAGAATGATTCGCAAAAGAAGAAATGAAAGAAAACGCAAGAAAAGATTATTTTAGGACGAGAAAAAAAATCTGGGGAGCATTGACCGGGCAAAAGAGAAGTTGAAATATATCGAGCAAGGAACTAGGACGTTAATGGAAATATTCGAAGGCCAAGTGTAAGGAGCACCCACTAAGGATTGAACACACAACACAATCGTAATTTTCCAAGAACAACGAGCTTGCCCCATGGCGAGATGGCGAATCGAGGGGAGGGGGAGCTTACGGTCAGGCATAAAATTTCCCAAGCCATTGAGAAGGCAGATAGGTAATAACTGAAATAGAATGGAGAGACATCAGAGTATCGAAGACTGGTTGAAACGTGCAAACCGAATGGGAAAAATACGCACAATATCTATCTATCTATCTATCTATCTATCTATCTATCTATCTATCTATCTCAGTCTATTCATATCTATCTATCTATCTATCTATCTATCTATCTATCTATCTATCTATCTATCTATGTCGGTACTAACGGTTATAATATCATGTATCACCTGACACTAACGATCGCTCTATTAGAACCCTCTCATAACTCTGGATATTTACCCAAAGTCTCCCTACGGAGGTGAGATGTGATATAAGTTTAAGTTTAACGTGGGAATCAACGAGCGTATATGCTCAGGGCAAAAATTAATCCGACCTCGCACACACGGGATTGGGTTCTTGTCTATTTTTCCCAGCCGAGCCTCTGCCCGTAAACATAGCCTCGTCTGAGTCCCTCTCCGCCCGAAGATAGAGAGTCCGACATACTAGAGTTCGAGCGGAACTCTGGGTATTTACACTGATTCCCTCCCACTGAAACGGGTTGTGACACAAGACCAGGGAACACGCGCGTGGACATTCAGGCCAAGGACCAAAATTTGCTCAGCCTCCGCACACGCAGCATCGGGCGCTAAGCCGGTCTAAGCTTCTCAGCTGAGTCTCAGCCCGTAGACCGAGCCCCGATTGAGTCGTTCTCTGTCCGGAGATAGGAAGATAGACTGTCACTTTCAAGTTCATGTGGAACTCTGGGTATTTAACCGAGCCCTCCCCACAAAAAGCGGGATGTGGCACAAGGTTGATTTTTACGTGAAGTATTCTGAGCGTGTACGCTTGGGCAAAAATTCCCCGTCGAACTCGCATAAGTAGGATCAAGTCTTGACTACTTTCCCCCAGACGAGACTCTGTCCTTCGGCATAGGCTCGTCTGCCTTTCTATGCGCCCGAAGGCAGAGAGTCTGACAGGTCTGAAAGTTAAATAACCTGGAAACTAAGGTTGACGATCGTCTTCGCTGATAAATGACGGACACAGATATGAATAATCTAAACTTATTTATAAATGGAACTTTGTCTGTGTATGTGTGTGTGTGTGTGTGCGTGTGCCCGTTACCTATAGACTCCGAAACGGCTGAACGGATTTTCTTGAAAATTTACACAGTTGTACTATAAACGTCTGCGAGTGTTCTTAGATAGGTTTGTGTCGAGGTACCCTCGATAAATATCGAAAATCGATATTCGAAAAAATCGGACTATAGAAGGAGTGGTCCGATTTTAATCAAATTTGATACACTCATAGATAAAGACATAAGAAACGATATTCAGAAGTTTAAAGGTTGCAGTTCTCAGAATAGTGCGGAAAATCGATAATATATATGCATAAAAGGCAAGATGTTTGTGTGTGTGTGTGTGTGTGTGTGTGTTTATCTGCCTGTATGTCTGTATTTTTTCAGCCCTTTTATTTTAGTTTTTGCTTCGGGTTTGGCTCTAAGTAGGTATAATTGTAGTTCTTAGTTTCAGCCATGATACCATTTACTCAGAGGACTTATTTAGCCTTTAGAATTCAGTTTACGACGAAAAAAACTTATTTGATATCGATACCAGGAAATCAAAATTTGACTTACATCCATTCATTTTTCTTTCAGTCTACGGTTTTGCTTTAACTGGAAACAACTATTGCTTTTTAGTCTTTCGTGTCAACGTCCAAAGAGTTTGAGCTCCAGGACCATGGATTAGTTTTAAAGCTTTCATTACACCCGAGCAACGCCGGGCTATACTGCTAGTACATATATATATTTATATTCATCGTCGGTGACTGTAGTGTGTAAAGAGATAGTAGCCAGAGGGAGCACGCACATACTGTTGTGGATTCTTGTTGAGAAACCACACAAAATAATAAATAACAAGAGCTGATATGGAGATAAAATATGTAAGTTATATTGAACAAAAATATACAAACTGGAACACGGGTTAGTCAATTCAGGAATACCAGGAATACTGTTAGTAGGAATCAATATATATAATCTTGTAGTGAAGAAATATGTCCGGGTAATGAGTCTATATTCTTACTGACCAACTAGCGGCGGTACAACTACTCAACTCAACTCAAATCAACTCAACTCAACTCAAATCAACTCTCTCTGTATAGGCAGAATTATATGTACACATTAGACGAGTCCATTCTTGTATCCACATACGAAGGAGTGGCGGGCTGTAGTTGTTTTCTTTGCGTTCTCTTTGGTTCTGTAATTTCGTCTTTATTCGATCCGGGAAAACCCAGTCTTATACAAACCCAGACCCGTCGAGGTTCACCCAATTACGTCATTTCTGGGTAAACGCTCCCATCGATTGTTGTCTTTCGCCAGTTACATTTTGACGTCATCACATTCTTGTTTTTCCCATTCTTCGACTTTGACACGGCCGCCCTCATGCACACTTTTTCTTTTTATTTGTTATTGTTTGTAAGGCCAAAAGCTATATTTTTGTCAGCTTACTAAAATGTAATTCATTCCTTTAATGTAAGCTGACTTTCGTGAGTTACAAGCCGCATTCCTTTTCCCATTGTTTTATATTTCCGTCCTTGAACATTGTTTCTGCATTATTCGCTTCAGACCTAAATAATTTACTGAAAATTATATTCTTTTTCCATTGTTTTATATTTCGTGATTTTGAAAGCCGGCGTCTTTGAGGCAATACACTTTTTCTGCAATTTCGTTTCGAGTGAAATAATCGCTTTTTTTCGCCTTTGGTAGAAATAATATTTATTTAAGGCCAGTTATATTCTGTGGGTTCCCAGAATATATAACATGAGTTTGGGTGTAGCTCAGGATATTTACCCGAGCCCTCCCTATAAAAGGCGGGATGTGACACAAGGTCGATTTTTAACGTGGGAATTCCGAGCCCTTAAATTTGGACAAACACTTTAGACCTTGCATAGGCAGGGTCGGGCACAAGTCTAATTTTCCCCAGACGAGACTCGTCCGGGTTCCTCTCCGCCACGAGGCAGATACTCTGACAAATCTGTGTTCAGGCTGAACTCTGAACCTGAAATCTGTTTTCTTTATTTAAGGAGTCTTGCCTTGTTCATGTATATTAATGGCTGTGTCTTACTTATTTCACAAAATTCCCTATTTTGAGATTTTTTATTTTCTTAAATATTTTATTTTATATATTAGTATTCAACCGCTCCACTTTCTGGCAGGTTCACCACGTACTAAACATTGTATATATCAACTACTAGTTTTTCCGTATGTTTGTCTTTTCTGGTACACATATTTGTACGTTCAACCAATTCAACCCGTCAAAGATATCACACAGAACTTGCATAGGTTCTTCCTTTCTTCAGTAATTTTTAATGCCTTTTGTGTTCACATTTTTTTCTTTTGACATATAAACAATTTTTCCAATTCGTGATCTTATTACTCCATCTTCTCACATTTCTTGCACATTTTTTATATCCGGAAAAGAACTTTTCACCTATTTTGAAAAAAAAAAACCCCAAAAATCCTGTGTCTTTTTTGTTTGTTGGTTACCCGTTCTTATTCATTTTTTTAAACTAGTAAAAAATTTGTCAAACACCGATATAGTTTTGATTGCGAATGTCAATTCTGAAGGTGACATGCCTGACGATGTAATGGGATTCGGTGTTATCATGTATACTCTCAAGAATTTTTTGGAGTGCTTCTTGATTCACTTTTTCATCACATGCTTTTTTCAAAGCACTGCTAAAAGTACCCATAAACTGTTTAGCTTGTCCGGTTGATCTTCGGTGATACGACGGGATAGTAATATGTTCAGTCGAGAACATTTTACAAAAATCTTCAAATTCGCAAGCACCGAATTGTGTACCGTTTACTGCATCTGCAAAATATATATGCAGTATCGACTACGGAGTACCTGTCTTTGGCCAGGGTTGTAATTTCATAGTAGGTGATTTTTCTCATAGAGCACAACCTCTACAAGCTTTTATTACTTTTTCAATGTCTTGATCCGTTTTGGTCTAGTATACATAGCTTCTCACAAGAGATTTCATCCTTGAAATTCCCTGATGTCCACTATGAAATTTATTTAATATCTTCTTTTTTATATGATAGATATTACTACTCTTTGTGTAAACATTAGTCCTCCGTCACATATTGAGTAAGCGCTAAAGTCTGGATTTAGTTCTAAAAATCTTACTTTTTCTGAGTTTTTCTTTCCGCAATAAACACGATTTGGTCAGCTTTTACTTTTATTTCTTCAAGGATAAGTGGTAATTCACGTACTAAATGGCATGATAGGTTTTTAATTTATATTTCACTTTTTAATGCTGCAATAACAGTGTTCTCAGACGGTTCTGTCTGCAATCGAAAACGCCTTCTGTTTATAAACTACTGAAATTTTTCACTGCAAATTTTATTGCCAATGCCTTCTTTTCTGATCTGGTTTATTTTTCTTTTTAGGCATGTACGCCAATGACAGCACAGTTTACTCCCGCCTCGATCAAAAATCTGGTTTTGGCGACAAAGTGAACCTTGCTGCCGAGCATGAGAAAAACCTTCAATCCGTGGTGGACTGAGGTAAGAAATGGCTCGTAAATTTTAATGCTTTCAAAACGAAGCTGCTATCAATTAACCATCATAGACAATCGCTCCTATCTCCCATTAGCATGGAACAGGCTTGCCTCCCTGAGAGTAAAACACTACGCCTCCTTGGTCTCACACTCTCAGCGGACCTCAAGTGGAATAACTATATCGAATCCATTGCTAAATCCGCTGCTATGAAAGTCGGTTCTCTTTGCAGGGCCCGGAAGTTTTTCCCGTCTGAGTCCATCATGCACATATATAAATCTACCATCCGCCCGTGTATTGAATACTGCTATTATATCTGGTCGGGTACTCCTGCTATCCACCTAGGGGTCCTTGACAAAACACAACGGACAATCTGTAATGTGATCGATACCGACTTGGCAACCCGCGTGATATGGCTTCCCTGTGCCTCTTCTACCTTCACGTCTTCTGCTCCGATGAACTTAGATCACTGGTGCCTCCTAGGTATGCATTTGTATGAGATACTAGATTAGTAACTAGGTCCAACCCTTTTACAGTGAAACAGATAAAATGTAACCACAATTTCTACTCTAACAGCTTCTTTTCTCGCACTTCCCACCTGTGGAATTCCCTTCCATATACTTGCTTCCCCGACAGCTACAATATCCAGGAATTTAAATCTAAGATCAATAGACACCGCTTATCACACTAACTTCCATCCATTCTCTCAAACACTCTTCCCCTCTACCCAACCCCCATTCTAGGTATCCTCATCCGTCTATCACCCTCCGTCTGGCATTTCCTTTAACTAACCACTCTTTTTCATCACTTTCCTCTATGTAATCCCCCTGCAGTGGAACGCCTTGTTTGGGGGAAATGATTAAAAAAAGTAGTGAACGCGAAGCGTTGACGTTTTTCGTGTTATCGTTATAATCTTTATTTAGGATTACTACTCCTATACCATAATCACTAGCAACTGAAGCCAGTCCGATTTCTTCTGTCGGAACGCAGTGAACTAATAAGACACTTATAAATCCAGCCACACTTTACGTTTTTAGTAGAGTTCTCAAAGTCTGCATATCTGGTCTTTCGATTTGATATTAATTTGCTAGTCCTAGAAATACATGTAGCCTAGTAACGTTTTTAGGTATTCATATTCTTAATTGCAATTGCCCTCGACGGATCTGTCTGACAATTATTTTTGTCAATAATTTCTCTATACACTTGATTTTAGGAAAACAAAACAAACAATTGAACCAGTACACTCGTATTTATTAAAATATTGTTTTTGTATGCTTCAAGTGCTGTTTCTTTGATTCACTTTTAATCTATATATTATCCAGATAAGAAACTGTGAAATCGCAACGTACAAGTATTGTGGCCATAGCTGGTTGAAATATGGTTAGAGCCACTTTTATCCTAAATGGAAGTCGGATAAACTTATACAATCCTTTGTGCGTTTTTTGAGTGCGCATTTATCTTTATTAACTCTGGACATTTTACTTCTTCTCGTATTTGTAAATACGCCTAAAAAAAAATCAAGCTTCGAAAACATTTTTCCACCGTTTAATTTCGCAAAAATTTCCTCTGGACTTAATAACGGGTAGATCTTCTTCTATGTGCCTTGTCCCTTCTGTACGTAGGCAATCATGGCTTTCCCCGTTTCCCTATCCCTGGTGGCTCTGAGCACGCCTTTTCCTGTGAAACCATGCAAGCCTCGTTCCGTCATCCACCTGCTCAGGTCCTTCAAATATGTTATCCGTTGCTTTCCCCTGTCTCTTTTTCTGGCCTGTTAGTATCAGATTCTCCAAGCCCTCCTTCCTAATTGCGTGTCCCAGCAACTTCTGCTGTCTCTTCCTGATGTTCAGTATTAATTTCCTTTTTGTTTCCATCATTTCCAAGACCTCATCACTGATCACATGCTCGATTCATGATATTCGCAGCATCCTTCTGTAGAACCACATTTCAGTTGCTTCAAGTTTTTCCTTCATTTTTTATATTGTCCAGCATTCACCGCCATATTGAAGGACGGACAGCACGTAGCAATCCAGTACTCTCTTCTTAGTATCTAGCGAAATTGTCCTGTTCCTTAATACTTTACTCAACTTCTGGAATGCTTCCTTCGCCATGCCAATTCGCCTTCGCATCTCTGTGTCACACTTTCCGTCTTCCGTTATAACGCTTCCCAGGTATTTAAATTTTTGTACCTGCTTGATTCTGGTATCCCCGACCTGTACTTGGCATTTTGGGCTGCCCTTTTTACTGATGACCACACATTCGGTTTTCGTGCAGTTTATTTCTAGTCCTTTCTTGTTACTTTCTTCTGCTCACATTACTCTAAATAGTTTAACCTGTAAAAAGTCAGTAAAAACACGGATTTCATTAATTCTTTTCTTTACATAGACTACTGATGTTGTTCATTTTCAATGATCATTTTTTCCTGTTGCATCCATTTTTTCTGTCTGTCCAATTCTTCGTTCAGTCAGTTAAGTGCCATACATGATACACGCTTTAGGCGATCATGTCTCAAATGAGACATGACTGACTGGGCAGAAGATTATTCCGCAGTAGGTTGCCATTGCTTTCTGCGGTAGACTGGTTGCCAGCCAAGGCTATAGATCCCAATTTGTCCTGTTATTTGATGTATATCTAGGGGGAGAAGAGATGTTTTATATTATTACGTAGTAATTAGTGGGGGATCAGTTTATTACTTCATAACAATAGAAAACCGATCCACTATTTTATGACCAGTAGAAGCCTTAATCATTATTCCAACTATTATATTCAGTCAATCAGTTAAGTGCCATACGTGATACACGTTTTGCACTATCATGTCTCAAATGAGACATGACTGACTGAGCAGAAGAATATCCTACAGTAGGTTGCCATTGCTTTCTGCGGTAGACTGGTTGCCAGCCAAGGCTATAGATCCCAATTTGTCCTGTTATTTGATGTATATCTAGGGGGAGAAGAGATGTTTTATATTATTACGTAGTAATTAGTGGGGGATCAGTTTATTACTTCATAACAATAGAAAACCGATCCACTATTTTATGACCAGTAGAAGCCTTAATCATTATTCCAACTATTATATTCAGTCAATCAGTTAAGTGCCATACGTGATACACGTTTTGCACTATCATGTCTCAAATGAGACATGACTGACTGAGCAGAAGAATATCCTACAGTAGGTTGCCATTGCTTTCTGCGGTAGACTGGTTGCCAGCCAAGGCTATAGATCCCAATTTGTCCTGTTATTTGATGTATATCTAGGGGGAGAAGAGATGTTTTATATTATTACGTAGTAATTAGTGGGGGATCAGTTTATTACTTCATAACAATAGAAAACCGATCCACTATTTTATGACCAGTAGAAGCCTTAATCATTATTCCAACTATTATATTCAGTCATTCAGTTAAGTGCCATACGTGATACACGTTTTGCACTATCATGTCTCAAATGAGACATGACTGACTGAGCAGAAGAATATCCTACAGTAGGTTGCCATTGCTTTCTGCGGTAGACTGGTTGCCAGCCAAGGCTATAGATCCCAATTTGTCCTGTTATTTGATGTATATCTAGCGGGGAGAAGAGATGTATTATATTATTACGTAGTAATTAGTGGGGGATCAGTTTGTTACTTCATAACAATAGAAAACCGATCCACTATTTTATGACCAGTAGAAGCCTTAATCATGATTCCAACTATTATATTCAGTCAGTCAGTTAAGTGCCATACGTGATACACGCTTTGCGCTATCATGTCTCAAATGAGACATGACTAACTGGGCAGAAGATTATCCCGCAGTATGTTGCCATTGCTTTCTTCAGTAGATCGGTGGCCAGCCAAGGCTATAGAACCCAATCTGTCCTATTATTTAACACATAATTGGAGGGAAGAGACGGATTAATACCTTTCCCAAGGGAATTTGTGCGTAAGGAAATGCAAGGAATTCAACTGGAATTCGAACACTGCTTCCGGATTTGTCGTTCAGAGTTGATATCCACTGCACTGTTCACTTGACCTAAAGTTGCGAACGGTTCACTACGTTTCTGTTTAAATAATGGCGTCGACTCTTTTTCTTTTGAAATGTTGCATTGACTTTGGAAAGCCGTCCAAATTAACCCGGGAAGCTTTTTTTCAATTCTTCTTTTAAATTTTCCCATAAATATGCTTTAGCTTTTACGCACTTGTTATGAAATTAAACGCTGCAATTCATTTCACCAATAACAAATAATTTCACATCCGACACGCCACGCGCAATTTTCGAAGTTCTCTTTAACATAGGTTTACCGTTTACTTTCCATGTGGCTTCGTTGATTATTCTGACATCGCTACCAGTGTCTTGTCGTATTTTTACATCTACTTTATTCATTTTTACATAACTTTTTTATTTTCTGTAATTATTTTTCCCGTCTCAACGATATCTACAACTTTTTTCTGTGAGAAATTTTTCTTGCTTTAGTTTTACAGTCGATATTTACGCTTTCAGCACTTTGAATTCTTAAAGTGACAGTCGTGACAGTCGTCTCCGAGATGTAACCTTCCACATCTGAAACATGAACTAATTTTTCTTTTCCTACATTTTTCTTTGGCTTGTATAAATGTGCATTCTTTTTTTTCAACCCCCTTTCGCGTCTCAGATTTAGGATTCGCTGACATTCGTCCAAAATTTCTTGCAGTGTTAGTTTTTGATTATATTTCAGTTTGTTTAGGATTCTAGCTCGTATTTCTGCGTATTTTCAGCATTAACCTTTGAGGTGAAAATGAATCCTTTAAACATATCCGGAGTCAGTTCATTTAATTTGAATCTTTCTCACTCTTTGTTAAAGATTCCATCATATATGACAAAAGTCTTGTCTTATTTTTTCTTCAGATTCATACACTTCCAGTGGGTATTAAAAGACGATATTTTCTCGATAAAACTTTTAGTCAGAATATTTTCCGTTTCTTCCAAGCAAATTGCTTCTAGTTTTCTCGGTAATACAAAATTACAGTGTTTTCTTGTTCTACTGGTGGTAAATTTCTCAACAAAAGTCTTGCCCTTTTCTCTTGTCTTTTCAGTCGCTGCCTTCTTTTATGTAAATTTCATTGTATCTTGTAAAATAAGCAAAAAAAGGTAATTCCATCATTTGAATTGTATGTGAATTCAGTTATGGCATTTTCAACCGCGTCAGAAGTGAAAGAAATTAGGGCTTTTCCCTTTTCTTCTGAATCATTTGAATTAACACTGGATTTTCTTTCTAGAGATCAAAGTACTGTTACTGTTGCTGTTGTACTGCTGTACTTTTACCAACTGGGCTAATAAACAATTCTTCTATATTTAAGAATATTTGTTTTTTGTATTTTTACGCACAGCAAAGAAAAAATTACAACAACGGGATTCTAATTTCTCGTCGTCACTGTTATTATGTGCGCCCCTCCAAAAAAAACTATTTTTCCTATTTGTTCCCAGCAAAAAAGCTCTTTTTCCTTCTCCGTATAAGTTTCGATTCTTCGTCGCCATTGTTATAACTCACTACAAACGCTTGTAATATTATATCTCGACTGACTTCAACGGTTTTCGAACGAAGACAATCAGAACTCTCTCAGAACTTTATCTCTAAAATCTCTTTATTTAAAGCGTCTTGCATAGTTTTTTTTTGTGTTAACGGGGTTGTTTTATTTACTCCACAAAAATATCTATCTATCTATCTATCTATCTATCTATCTATCTATCTATCTATCTATCTATCTATCTATCTATCTGTGTTTCTTCATATCTATCTATCTATCTATCTATCTATCTATCTATCTATCTATCTATCTATCTATCTATCTGTGTTTGTTCATATCTATCTATCTATCTATCTATCTATCTATCTATCTATCTATCTATCTATCTATCTATCTTTCTGTGTTTGTTCATATCTATCTATCTATCTATCTATCTATCTATCTATCTATCTATCTATCTATCTATCTATCTATCTGTGTTTGTTCATATCTATCTATCTATCTATCTATCTATCTATCTATCTATCTGTTTGTTCATATCTATCTATCTATCTATCTATCTATCTATCTATCTATCTATCTATCTATCTATCTATCTGTGTTTGTCTATATCTATCTATCTATCTATCTATCTATCTATCTGTGTTTGTTCATATCTATCTATCTATCTATCTATCTATCTATCTATCTATCTGTGTTTGTCTTTATATCTATCTATCTATCTATCTATCTATCTATCTATCTATCTATCTGTGTTTGTCTATCTATCTATCTATCTATCTATCTATCTATCTATCTATCTATCTATCTATCTATCTATCTATCTGTGTTTGTTCATATCTATCTATCTATCTATTTATCTATCTATCTATCTATCTATCTATCTATCTATCTATCTATCTATCTGTGTTTGTTCATATCTATCTATCTATCTATCTATCTATCTATCTATCTATCTATCTATCTATCTATCTATCTATCTATCTATCTATCTATCTATCTATCTATCTATCTATCTATCTATCTATCTATCTATCTATCTATCTATCTATCTATCTATCTATCTATCTATCTATCTATCTATCTATCTATCTATCTATCTATCTATCTATCTATCTATCTATCTATCTATCTATCTATCTATCTATCTATCTATCTATCTGTGTTTGTTCATATCTATCTATCTATCTATCTATCTATCTATCTATCTATCTATCTATCTATCTATCTATCTATCTATCTATCTATCTATCTATCTATCTATCTATCTATCTATCTATCTATCTATCTGTTTGTCTATATCTATCTATCTATCTATCTATCTATCTATCTATCTATCTATCTATCTATCTATCTATCTATGTATGTATGTATATCTATCTATCTATCTATCTATCTATCTATCTATCTATCTGTGTTTATCTATCTATCTATCTATCTATCTATCTATCTATCTATCTATCTATCTATCTCAGTCTGTTCATATCTATCTATCTATCTATCTATCTATCTATCTATCTATCTATCTATCTATCTATCTCAGTCTGTTCATATCTATCTATCTCAGTCTGTCTATATCTATCTATCTCAGTCTGTTCATATCTATCTATCTATCTATCTATCTATCTATCTATCTATCTCGTATTTGACTGCACATAAAACGACACGCCTTTTTGCATTCAACATTGACTAAAGATGAAACAGAAAATGTTTAAGAACTGATTTCATTGGTTCGATTAATAATTTTTAATGATTTTTTGACAGTTTCTTTCGACTGTGAAAATATTTTAGAAAGTTGCTGCAAAGAAGTTAAAGATTCTTTTTCATTTGATTTGAAAGAAAATGTCTCAGTCGATTGGCTGCAATAATCTAGTCTTAATTAAATCAATTAATTATCAAAATTAGTCTGGAAATGATAAGCAACGCTACAAATGGCAAATAGATTAATAATTAACAAGTAATTATCGGAAAATAACCTTTGACATGAGGTTCAATTGATTGTCAATTACATAATAGAGTACTTATAATTAACTACATCTTCATTATTACCATCAAGGTCGCCTGAAATTATCGATAAATTGGCTTCAGGAAGACGGCAATAAGATTTATAATCCATAGTGCAATGGAACGCTAAACAATACGCACAGACTGTAAAGATTATTAGTTTTATCTTTATTAAGTAATCATTTGAATATTTTTTTCAAACTAAGGGTCACGTGATACAAGGCTCAAAACACACAAGTGGTAGATGGTTACTAAATTTCAGAGGGATTAGAAGGAAAAGTTTATGACATTGAAGAGGTTAAGATTGGAGTGTTCAGGAAAGCATCCCCGCAGGTGTTTATTTCAAAATGTAGCGTCTCATAGGGAAATCTTGTCTTAGTGGAAAGCCCTTGCAGTGCTTTTGAAGCCGTAGGGGTGCGTGTTCTTTTCAACCGTCGGGGGTCACCAGTGACGATATAGAGGGATGGTTAATGTTTTTTTTGATTCGGCCTTGTGTCATACATAACCGAACTCCCTACAGCTTACAAATTTTATCTAGAATTATCTTCATCAGAATTATCAGAAGGCTTTAATCAGAAGGTTGTTAGTAGGTTGGAATGTGTGGAATTGTGTGGAGCAGCGTAAGAATAAAAATATACATTTTCATGTCATGTTAAAATGGGAATTTATTAAAAGAAATGAATAACAAGAATTGTAGCAGTTAAAAGTTCTTTGTTTGTTTGTTTCAAGGTTTAACGACCTATCAATCCTTATTGGATCATTTAAGGTCATAACCAATGATTTTTTTGGGTAAGGTTATTTTATTTTTACAACATTTTTCTTTTCGAATAGCAAGATTCATTGGGATTTGTTTTTAAGATCAGGGTCCCCAAGTCCTACCCTTGTTATTTAACCCATAACTGGAAGGAAGGGGCGGATTAATACCTTTTCCAAGGGTACCAATGCTTAAGTGAATGCAGGGTATTCAACTGGAATTCGAACTCGGTTCATCGATTTCTCTTTCCGAGCCGTATATCCACTGCACCACATCGCACATCCGTCACTATACGCTTACAGCACCTGATATTACCAAGCGGTTACCCATCTAAGTACTGACCAGGCTCAACGTTGCTTAACTTCGGTGAACGAACGAGAACCTGTGTATTCAACGTGATAGGCCGAAAGCCAGTTAAAAGATCTACGAGAAAGTTAAGGGTATCAAGAAATGTTTGTAGCAGTAATTTGTTGGAAAGAGTTTATGTGTACGTACGTACGTACGTATGTATTAGTGTTTGTTCGTTATGTAGGTTTTGAATGGAGAAGAAGAAGTAAAATGAATCAGCACACGAGAAAGAAGAAGAAAGAGAACTAGGTGCGACGTGACCTTATGTGCGGGTCGACTTGAAGTTGAAGTTACATTTTAGCTGTGTCTCTCTCGCTGCTCCCATCTACCTGACTGGCTGACGCTGATCGAAGTCATTTATCTAGTCCTTTAGAATTTCGCATTGGATTGCGAAGTCCCTTTTAGTCCTGCAATTTGCTTCCATTGGTCAGAAAATCTGTTTAACACCTACTTGCGAAATCCGGTTTCGACTTTTTCTTTAAGCACACGGTCAATCCTTTTCCATTTGGGAAAAACCAGGATTTCACACGTCATTGTGAATTTTTGTAAAAGTGAAGAAGAAGGTTGATTTTAATTCTTAATTTTCTATCCCACACTTTAACCCAAGGAAAACAGGGAAGGGAATAAACGAGTTAATATGATTTTATGCTAAATAAGAACAATATGTCCTTAGACATGGGTAAGAGAAATAGAACTATCTACTTCGTAGGTTTAAAAAGTGTTCAATTCCAAATTCTATGAAGGTTACGCGGATCGACAAGCATCTGAAGAAGGTTGGGAAAAAGAACGGTCTAAACTTTGTAAAAGTAACAATAAAATTTCTGCTTTCGGAACGTAGTGCATTAATGATAAGTCTGACATCAATATTTTGTTGATTTCGCTTCTGTTTATAAATTTGTGAAGTTTTTTCACTGTAAGTATAATTGCTAACGTCACTTGTTCGATCTGGCTGTAGTTTTTTGCTGGTAGTAGCGAACGCGAAGCATGTGCGACGGCTTTCATGTTACCGTCATCATACTTATGAAATATTATTGCTTCTTTACCATAATCACTAGCATCTGAAGCGAATACGATTTCTGCTTTTAGATCTTAGTTCTATAATAATAAGTCTGATATATTTTTATTTTTTCAAACGCCTTCTGAGACTTATAAATTGAATTCTATTTTGCACCATTCTTTTAGCAAATTTTTCAGTGGAGCTCTCAAATTCTGCATATTAGGTACATATATCTGATAATAATTCTCTAGAACTGCTTGTCACTTAGTAATTTATTTTTGGAAGCGGGGTGGCATATTCTTAATTGCATTTGCCCTCAACGGATCTAGTTGAAAACCATTTCTGTGAATGATCTGTTCTGGTACTTAATTTTAGGCAAAAACATTTCGCACTTTTCCTCACTGAGTTTGAAACTACTCTCGTATTTTTGGAAAAATTCTTTATACATGCTCGATATGTTGTTCATAAGCTACAGTTTTAGATAATATATAATCCAAACAAGAAACTACGAAATCACAATCTGCAAGCATGCTATCCATAGCGTTTTGAAATATAACTGGAGTCACCTTTATGCAAAGAGGAAGTCGGTAGAACTTATACAGTTCCTTGTGTGTATTTATAATTCTTAACTCTGAACATTCTTCAACCTGTATTTGTAAATACGTTTCAGAAAGATCTACCTTCGAAAATTTTTTCCCCTGTTTAACTTGGCAAAATTCTCCTTTGGACTTGTTAATGGTTAATTATGGGTTTTTAAAAATTTGTCTATTCCTGTTGAAAAGCTGCCCACTTTAAATGGATTTAATTAAATTTATTTTTCAATTAAATTTATCTTTTTCAAGTCTGTCCAATTCTTCATTTAATTTTGATTTAATTCTGCGAGTGGTACACTCCGTTTCGGTTTGAACTCTGGCGTCGACCATCTTTTTGCTTGAAATTTTGCTTTGAATTTGGAATCCGACTCAACTCATCCGACAGAACATTCGATAAACTTTTTTTAAATTCTTTTAAATTTTCACTGTTTTATTTCCAACTGGTTGCTTGTTCACTTACATTTTTGCAATAAATATGTATAGGCAAATCCCATAACTCGAATCATTTAATCTAGTCAGTACGAAATAAGCTTTTTCAATTTTTAACATATAAACCTTAACTTTCAGAAACTTTTTACGGAATAAAACGTTACAAGTCATTTCGCCAATAAAAAATAACTTCTCACCTGAGACGCTATTTGCAATTTTCGAAGTCTTTTTTAACATAGGTTTTCCCTTTGCTTTCCATGTGGCTATTGTGGTATCACTAACAGTGTCTAGTTGTATTTTTACAACCACATTATTAATTTTCACATGTACAAATTTTTTTCGGTTTCCTGTGATTATTTTTCCGTCTCAACGAATTATTTTTTGTGAGAACTTTTCCTTACTTTGTGTGACTTTTTATGTCTTACTTTACCACACTTGTAACATTCCATATTCTATAAGGAGACAGTCGTGTTCGAGATGTAACCTTCCACATCTGAAACATTTTAATTTTTCTTTTCACACATTTTTTTGCTTGTATATATGCTCATTATTTTTCCTCAATTTCTTCGGCATCACGTCTCAGATTTACGATTCTCTGACATTTGTCCAATATTCCTGGAATGCAAGTTTTTTTATTCTATTCTAGTTTCGTTCGAATTCTCACACGTAATTCTGCGACCTTTTTCGCCGTTAACCCTTGAACGAAAATTAATCCTTTAAACATATATATATATATATATATATATATATATATATATATATATATATATATATAGCCTTATCCATATATATAACATATTCATTAGTTCTGAATCTTTCACACTATTTGTTAAAGATTTCAGCATATGTGACTAAATCTTCATCTTTTTTCGCCAGATTCATACATTTTCAACCAGTATTGAATCACAAGCTTTTCTCGCTAAAATTTTTTGTCAGAATATTTACCGTTTCAGAACAAATGTATACTACCTTTTTCGGTCGTACAAAATTACTGTTTTTTCATGCTTTACAGTGCTAACTTTCTAAAAAAAAATCTTGTTTTTCTTCGTCTTCTTAGTCGCTGCATTCTTCTCTGAAAATTTGCTTTATTAACTAAAATAAGAAAAAAGCTAATTCCATCATCTGAATTGTATGTGAATTCAGATATAGCATGACCACTGCGTTGGGAGGGAAAGAACTTGGGGAATTTTCAGTTTTCTTCTGAATCATTTTAGTTAAAATTTGTTGTTGTTTCTGGAGTTGCATCAACTTTTTTTAGTCATTTCACCCAAAGCAATGCATTCCACTGCCACTATTGCGCAGGGGGTTAGGAAAGTGATGAGAAAGAGTGGTTAGTTATAGGAAATGTCAGAAGGAGGGTGATAGACGAATGAGGATACCTAGAGCGGGGGTTGGGTAGATGGGAAAAGTGTTTGAGAGAATGGATTCGACTTAGTGTGATAAGAGGTGTCTGTTGACTTTACATTTAAATTCCTGGAGATTGTAGTTGTCTGGGAAGCAAGTATATGGAAGGGAATTCCACAGGTGGGAAGTGCGAGGAAAGAAGCTGTCAGAGTAGAAATTGCGGTTACATTTTATCTGTTTCACTGTAAAAGGGTGGGACCTAGTTGCTAATTTAGTATCTCGTGCAAATTCATATCTAGGGGGCACCAGTGATCTAAGTTCATCAGAGCAGAAGCCGTGAAAGTATTTATAGAAGAGGCACATCACGCCGGTGAGAGAGTCACTGCAGCCGGGCTGTCAAGTCGGTATCGATCACATTACAGATTGTATTTTGTCAAGGACCCCTAGGTGGATAGCAGGGGCACCCGACCAGATGTGGCAGCAGTATTCAATACATGGTCGGATGGTAAATTTATAAATGTACAGGATAGATTCAGACGGGAAAAACTTCCGGGCCCTGCACAGAGAACCGACTTTCATAGCAGCGGATTTAGCAATGGATTCGATATAGTTATTCCACTTGAGGTCCGCTGAGAGTGTGAGGCCAAGGAGGCGTAGTGTTTTAATCTCAGGGAAGCTAGCCTGTTCCATGCTAATGGGAGGTAGGAGCGATTGTCTGTGATGGTTATTTGATATCAGCTTCGTTTTGGAAGCATTAAAATTTATTGCTGATGTTGCTGTTTTTGTATTTTTACCACCTGAGCTAATATTTCTTCCGTATTTGAAGAATATTTGTTTCTTTTCTCTTGTTTTACACACACCAAAGAGAAAAAAAATTCAAAGCGGTTCAATATTGATCTGGTTACTGTTATCCTGTCCGTCGAATCAAAAAAGATTCTTTTTTCTATTTGTTATAACTCGTATGCATTTCCATTCCTCGTCGCCAGTCATTACTCGCTTTCTAGCGGTTATAATATTAAGTCTTGTTTAGCCTACTCACCGTGACGTCTGTTAGAAATATTCATGACTGATTGCAACAAATTTTTTCCGACTTAAATGGAATTATTTACTTAAGGCGTCTGAGTTTAGTTCATTTGTGTTCCCGGGAGTGTATTATTTACTTCACATGAGTCAGGAATTTAAATGCAATGTCAATACCCATCTCTTAACCACTTGACTCTAGTTCTTTCACCACCCTGTATATCCTTTCTTTTCTCTCCACCTTTGCAACTGTCATCACACCTGTATTCCCATCTTTCTCTTGCTCCTTTCTAACTGATTCGCCTTCCCCTTAACTCTTTTCTACTTAATCTTTTTACTCTTATGTAGCCCCCTGCACATCAGTGGCATTACCGCCTTGCTCGGGGTGATACTATTAAAAAAGAAAATTTAATGCCAAAAATTAATTTTCTTGTGTGCATTATTAATTTCTTTTACAAAAACGTATTACTTATCTTTTTTGCACAAAATATGCTGGCGTTAATTTATTTGGCACAAAAATGTATTACTGGCAATATTTTTTTCACAAAAATGTTTTGCAGGTAGTTTTTTTGTCATAAAAAATTATGCTGGTCAGTCCTGTTCACAAAAATTTATTGATGGTAATTTATTTCTTTTTACAAAAATGTATTGGAGGTAACTTCTTTTTTCATAAAGATGTATGCCGGTAATTTTTTTTTTCAGTAATGTATTAGTGCGCGGATGTGCGTTGTGGTGTAGTGGATATCGACTCGGAACGAGGAATCGTGGAGCCGAGTTCGAATTCCATCTGAATTCCTTGCATTCACTTACGCGCAAATACCCTTGGGAAAGGTATTAATCCGTCTCTTCCCTCCAGTTATGGGTTAAATAACGGGACAGATTGGGTTCTATATACTTGGCTGGCAACCAGTCTACCGCAGAAAGCAATGGCAACCTACTGCAGGATAATCTTCTGCCCAATCAGTCATGTCTCTTTCGAGACATGATCGCCCAAAGTGTGTATCACGTATGGCACTTAACTGACTGAATGTATTAGTGACAATATATTTCTTTTCACAAAAATATATTGCTGGTAAACTCTTTTTTTCATAAAAATATATTTGTATTATTTTTTTCGCAAAAACATATTGACGAGAATTTATTTTTTGGGAATGGTAATACAGGGGATGGAAAGTGCGACACGGACATCCGAAGGCGAATTGGCATGGCAAAGGACGCGTTCCAGAAGATGAGCAAAATACTAACACACAGGAAAATCTCAATAGAAACGAAGAAAATAGTGCTAGACTGCTACGTGATGTCAGTTCTTCAATACGGCTGTGAATGCTGGACAATATCATCGAAAATGAGGACAAAACTGGAAGCGGCCGAAATGTGGTTCTACAGAAGGATGCTACGGATATCGTGGACTGAGCATACAAGCAACGACGAAGTGTTAGAAAGAATGGCAACAAAAAGGAAATTGATGCTGAGCATCAGGAAGAGACAACTGAAGTTCCTGGGACATGCAATGAGGAAGGAGAGCCTGGAGAACCTGATACTGACTGGACAGATAAAAGGAAAGAGAGCCAGAGGAAGGCAGCGGATAACATATTTGCAGGGTCTGATCAGGTGGATGACGGAACGGGGGTTGCCAGGAGCAACAGAAGCAAACATACTAAGAGCCACAAGGGATAGGGAGACGTGGAGATCCATGATCGCCTACGTCCTGAAGGGACAGGGCACATAGAAGAAGAAGAATGTTTTTTCTACAAAAGTGTATGCTGGTATTTTTTTTTATATAAAAATATATTGCAGGAATTTATTTTCACAAAAATGTATCGATGAAAATTTATTTCTTTTCACAAAAATGTATTGAGTGTAATTTTTCTTTTCACCCAAATATATGTATTAGTGATAATGTTTTTATTCACAAGAATATATGGCTGGTAATTCTTTTTTTTTATAGTAATGTATTTGTGATAATTTTTTCTAAAATGTTTAAGAGCTGTCAATATATTTTTTTCAGAGAAATATATTGCTCCTAATTTAAAAAAAATAATTTTCGAAACATTTTTTTTTACTATGAAATGAATTGCTGGTATTTTTACTGTAAAAATAAACTTTTATACTTTCATCGTGTTTTGACCTCAGTTTGAGATGAGACCCTAGCAGATACTACAATCCCGGGTGAAGGTAGACCTGAGAATAACAGCAATTAAGAAGTGGTTCCACGCCTTGCAAAAATCACCGCCGACTAGACGCCTTTCTGCCGGATGTAGTTTACCGTCTTACCAAGGACGGTCATAACATTGACTCACACTAAATGTATCATTGTGGATAAACTTGTTGTTGGCACGAGATATCTCGTAGTCGGCGTTGTAATAACTGCAAACCATGACTTATCACGTGGTTGGCAGTCAGTGTGTTTAAAAATGTGTGAATTGATAAGAAAATTAATATGAATGACATTATCTCTAAAATTAAGAATAACAAATTTGCATAAGTGTTCGAGTCCAAGTGAAAAAACAAATTTTTAGCTCTAAGTCCCCCATAAGGCGAGTGGAGACGATGGAATCCCCGTGATAGTCCTTAAGAGGTGTGCTCCTGAACTTTCCCCTGTCCTCTCTAAACTGTTTAACTACTGCCTTTCTGCTTCCTGCTTTCCTGCATGCTGGAACTTCTCTTCAGTTGTTCCTGTATTTAAGAATTGTGGTGAACCCTCGGACCTATCCAACTATCGCCCTATCAGTCTTCTACCGATATTTGGGAAAGTATTCGAGGCCATAATCAATGCTGAAATAGTTCATCATCTCACTGCCCACAAACTCTTCTCTGACAGGCAATATGGCTTCCGCTTTGCCAGGTCCACGGCCGACTTGCTAACAACCGTAACGGAGTACATGCTCCAGGCCCTTGATGAGTCTGACGAGGCTCGCGCGGTTGCTCTGGACATCTCCAAGGCTTTCGACAGGGTTTGGCACTCTGGCCTCCTATGCAAGCTACGGGGTTACGGTATTACCGGTCGCCTGCTTGACCTAATCCAATCTTTTTTAAATAACCGCAAAATGAAGGTCGTTTTGAATGGGCGTGCCTCTTCATCCTACAGCACGAATGCTGGTGTCCCACAGGGCTCTATCCTGAGCCCGACGCTCTTCCTTATTTTCATCAACGACCTCTCAGATGAGATCAAGTCCCAAGTAGGCATCTACGCAGATGACACTACAATATACTCCCGCACCAGTAAGAAACCTGTCGTGGCGGACAGACATAATCTCGCTGCTGACCTTGAACGGGATCTACACTCTGTGGTGAACTGGGGCAAGAAGTAGCTTGTCAACTTTAATTCGTCTAAGACCAAGCTGTTGTCTGTCAACCATTACAGGCAACCTCTCCTGCCTCCCATAAGCATGGACCAAGCGATTCTCCCCGAGAGCAATACACTACGTGGGCCGTGTCCTTTCAGGACGTAGACGATCATTGACTTCTATTTCTCCCTATCGCTTGTAGCTTTTAACACCCCTTCAATTTTCTCGCACTTCCCGCATGTGGAATTCCCTTCCACATGCTTGCTTCTCTGACAGCTACAATCTCCAGGAGTTAAAATGTAAGGTCAATAGACACCTCCTAACACACTAACTCGCATCCATTCTCTCAAACACTTCCCATCTACCCAATCCTCATCCTCGGTATCTTTACTCGTCTATCACCCTCCTTCTGACATTTCCTATATCTAACCACTCTTTCTCATCACCTCCCCCTATGTAACACCCCTTCGCAATAGTGGCAGTGGAATGCCTTGCTTGGGGTGAAATGATTAAAAAAAAAAATTCTTACTCCTCCCAAATCCTGATCCAACATCCATCTGCTAAAGTCCATCAAATATGTCGAACGTTGCTTTCCCCTGTTCCTTCTTCCTTCTATCCGTCCGGTGAAAACTCGTTGCTTTCCCCTGTCTCCAATTCCCTCCATCTATCTGGTGTAAACGCGTTGCATTCCCCTGTCTCTACTTCCCACTCTCCGTTCCGTGTAAACGCGTTGCATTCCCCTGTTTCTCCTTCCTTCTATCCGTCCGGTGAAAACTCGTTGCTTTCCCCTGTCTCTACTTCCCACTATCCGTCACGCGTAAACGCGTTGCTTACCACTGTCTGTCATTTCCTCTATCCAATCCGTGTAAACGCGTTGCTGTCTCCTGTCCTTCGTACCCTCTATGCGTCACGTGTAAACGTGTTGCTTTCCCCTATCTATATACTTGTATCCTGATCATTTATGAAGTCATGATAAAAACGAAAATGCACGGAGACTAACACCGTCCCTCGAATAAATGCTTAAAAAAGTCGATCATACAAGTGTTTAAATTGTCTTTTTATTCATAATCGATTGATAAGATTGTACAAAAAGACATACCAAAAAACTTGGGAATTTTCTTATCGCCTTCCCTGAGCGGATAAGTTTCAATCAGGTTCTTTTTCCTGTCTCCTTCGCAGGTTTAGATTATTATTATTATTATTTTTTTTTTTTTTTAATCATTTCACCCCGAGCAAGGCAGAAACGCCACTGATGTGCAGGGGGTTACATAAATGTAAAAAGATTAATTAGAAAAGAGTGAGGAGTACAAACTAGTTAGAAAGGAACAATAGAAAGCTGAGAAAGCAGGTGCGATGACAGATACATAGGCGGAGAGAAAGGGAAGGTTATACAGGGGTGGGGAGAGAGCTAGAGTCCAGTGGTTAGTAGATGAGTATTAACTTTGCATTTAAATTTCTGGAGGTTGTAGCCGTCAGGAAAGCAAGAATACGGGAGTGAGTTCCACAGGCGGGAAGTGCGAGAGAGGAAGCTGCAGGAGTAGAATTGTCGTCTGCATTTGGCTAACCTGACTGTGAATGGGTGGGACCCAGTTGCCAGTCTGGTTGCACGGGTAAACACCTGTTGAGGAGGCATCAGTGACTTAAGCTCATCCGAGCAGAAGCCATGAAAGTATTTATAGAAGAGACAGAGGGAGGCCACATTTCGACGATGGGAAAGTGGCTGCAGTCGAGTCGCCAGATCAGTACCTATCACGGTCGCCAGATCAGTACCTATATTTTTTAATGTCTTCAAAATGCCAAATACAGGTGGGGAATACTAGAATCAAGCAGGTACAAAAATTTAAATACCTGGGAAGTGTTCTAACAGGAAATGGAAAGTGCAACTCAGAGATCCGAGGGCGAATTGGCATGGCGAAGGACGCGTTCCAGAAGCTGTTTAAAGTACTAAGACACAGGAAAATTTCACTAGAAACAAAGAAGAGAGTGTTAGATTGCTATGTGATGTCAGTTCAATACGGCAGTGAATGCTGGACAATATCATCGAAAATGAGGAAAAAACTTGAAGCAGCGGAAATGTGGTTGTACAGAAGGATGCTGCGAATATCGTGGACCGAGCATGCGAGCAACGATGAGGCATTGGAAAGAATGGTAACGTAAAAGAAATTAATACTGAGCATCAGGAAGAGCCAACTAAAGTTCCTGGGACATGAAATGAGGAAGGATGGCTTGGAGAACCTGATACTGACAGGCCAGATAGAAGGAAAAAGAGACAGAGGAAAGGAGCGGATAAAATATGTAAAGGACCTGATCAAGTGGATGACGGAACGGGGGTTGCGAGGTGTAACAGGAGAAAACATACTAAAAGCCACCAGGGATAGGGAGACGTAGAGATCTATGATCGCTTACGTTCTGAAAGGACAGGGCACAAAGAAGAAGAAGAAGAAGAAGAAGAAGAAGAAGAAGAAGAAGAAGAAGAATAGTTGCATCAAAATATATCTTGCCGTCATTTTACGAGGCATATCTATATAAAGATTTTGCTGTCAATTTTGACAGCACAGGCCCACTCGTATTGATATATTTTCCCTCCGGCTTGAGAGCATATATTTTTTCTTTAATAAGATTTCTCAAAGTAAAAAAAAATTTTTTTTCACGAAATCAAGCGTAAAAGATTACCAGACAGAGCCGATGGATATGAGAACACACACACACACACACACACACACACACACACACACACACACACACACACACACACACACACATATATATATTGTATCGAGGCAGCAGATAATTTTCTAAACATATACTGTTAAATATAAGAGACAATGAATGTCTATTATGTTTAATCATGAGCTGTTCTAAACATTGTATTTTGGCTTTAATTTCAGGTGAAAATAAAGACAAAAATTCTCCAACATTTGGATAATTTTTTATTAATTTGGTTCTTTGTAACCTCTCTGAAGATGACTCATGTAAGCCGAAAGCTTAGAACCAACTTAATAAAAAATTATCCAAATGTTGGAGAATTTTATCTTTATTTTCACTTGAAATTAAGCCAAAATACGATGTTTGGAACGGCTCATTATTAAACATAATAGACATTCATTGTCTCTTATATTTAACAGTATATATATATATATATATATATATATATATATATATATATATATATATATATATTAGTCATCCATATACAAGTCTGTTTCGCAGCTCATCAGTGTGGCTAGACACATGCACTTCTTTTTGCCCAGGATCGGAACACGACCGATTTAGTATCAGTCGGAGTCGCTACCCCCTAATCCATAGGCACATGGAATCAGAAAAGGGAAATTTTAACGTGTTGTATATAAGCAGTGTATACACACGCCAGTCACCGAAAGAACTCAATTCATTTCTGAAGATTAATGCTTATATCGCAGAAGTGGAAACTTTTAAAAATTTTCTTCTCTAGAGAGCTCAATCGTAATGAGAGCATAATATATTAGTCATCCACATACAAGCCTGTTTCGCTGTATCACAGCTCATCAGTGTGGCTAGACACATCCACTTGCTTCTGGCCGGGATCGAAACTCAACCGATTTGGTGTCAGTCGGAATCACTGAGGTTTCATTAAAAATGACATGCAAGGTATTATGGTTAAGGTTTTTATTATTTTTCTTGTGATCTTATGACTTTTTTCATTTTCAGAACATAAATTATATAAAATGATGTAAACTACAGAGAACCAATATTATTTACGAATTTACATGTCCTCTGAATAACTGTGCTCTTGAACAATTCAAATTCGTAAATAATTACATCGGACACACTAAATAGCTGGTCGACAAGAAGACTCACGATGCGTCTCTCTGACCATAGCTCAATTTGATCTCATTTAAACTCTATCAAAACTACCAAACTCTATCCGTAACATACTTGTTGATAATACAAATATATCATCCGCATGAAAAAAAGGCTAGAAATAATAGAAGCATTATTAATACAAAAGGAAAGTTCAACACGAACACGGTAACAACATGCTGACCGTGTTCAGAATATAATACACACAATTGACTCTACAGACATATATAAACATTACGCATATTTCTTTTTGACTCAACTCATTTCTCGTGTTAAACTATTTCTTTAACAAGTCGATCATACAAGTGTTTAAACTGTAGCAATGTCTTGCATTTATGATCAATGGATAAAACAACGCAACTGAAGATATTAAAAAGCTTGGAAATTTTCTCATCGCCTTCCCTGGACGGATAAGTTTTCGTCATGCTCCTTTCCATGTCCCGCCTGCGCACTTTGTTTGAATGTGACGACTAACAGCATTGTCTATGTTTTAAGTATTAATATTTACGCTCTAATTTAAAAGATCACGCCGGAAATCGGCGATGACGTTATTTTTAGAGGGTACTCATATTTAAGTAGACGCTCCGTTTATTTATTAAACAGTATATTTATTCATTTTCATCTACCGGCCAGAATGTTCAAGGAATCTTATTAAAGAAATACACGTATTTGAGTAGACACTCCGTTTATTTATTGAACAGTATATTTATTTATTTTCATCTACCGGCCTGAATGTTCAAGGAATCTTATTAAAGAAATACTCGTATTTGAGTGGACACTCCGTTTATTTATTAAACAGTATATTTATTTATTTTCGTCTACCGGCCTGAATGTTCAAGGAATCTTATTAAAGAAATACTCGTATTTGAGTGGACACCCCGTTTATTTATTAAACAGTATATTTACTTATTTTCATCTACTGTCCTTAGTATTTGAAAGATCTTATTACACGTGAAATAAAATCCATTCATGATAATCGCTAAAACTACGTCAGTCAGTCGGTTAAGTCCCAAACGTCATACACGCTTTTGGCGATCATGTCTCGAAAGAGACATGATTGATTGTTTAGATGATTATCCCGCATTAGGTTGCCATTACTTTCTGCGGTAGACTGGTTGGCAACCAAGGCTATATAACCCAATCTGTCCTGTTATTTAACCCATAACTGAAGGAAAGAAACTGATTAATATCTTTCCCAAGGATATTTGCGCGTAAGTGAATGCAAGGAATTCAACTGGAATCCGAACTCGGCTCCCCGTTTTCTCGTTCCGAGCCGATGTCCACTGCACCAATTGTGAAAAAAACTGCATAGTTACTTTTAAATTGTATTTTTAAAAATGAAAATTTTTCTTGAAACTTTTTTTTTAGTTTTAATTGAAAATTAAATTTAATATTTCCAGTAAAGAAAATACTCTGGTTTATGTTAGACACAAATGATATTGATTGCAATATAAAAGTTTGAATGATTTGTTTTCAATTTTTGAATAATATCAGAGTTTTATTTATAGACCGCAACAAATTAAAATTCATTAAAATTTCATGGATTTACGTGGCCTGGGGTAACGGAAGTTTGTCATATGCCTGCCTCGACGATATCCATTAAGATGATTACACGAGAGTATTTACATTTCCACATCTACGGGCAGATACGGGTTGTCTCTTCTAGAATAGACAATGATAAACAAATATAAGAAAATGAGATCACTGATTGATATAATCGAACTGTAATCTTCCCAGATCTGCTTCAATATCAACACATGCGCTGACCAACAATTCAAGGATGAATGACAAGGCAAAATGATTTTTGATATAAAGTTTTAATAAGTAACAAAGTATTAAAATAAAATAAAATATATATATATGAGTATGAATAAGAGCGTCCAATGACCTGAACCTCAAAACTTACATTCAGATACCCAACTCAGTGGAAATAACAATTTACGACAAATATCAACAAATATGAATAAATACAGGCGAACACGAATGCAAGAGATTAGCACAAAATCAAATGGGGAGAACCATATAATTATGAGCACATGTGGTATGATGTTTGTGGTAACATAATATTCGTGGAAGTGTATGCGTGTTCTAACATGTGCCTCAGAATATAATAACTTATCTTTATGTCAGTTCCTTCTCTCTTATTTTACCGTCTTTTCTTTTCTTTCTTCCTCTTTCTTTATATAACTTCAGACTCAAACATGGTCCACTTGAAATGTATGTATCTGTGACTGTTTTCTTTCAGTTGGCTGTCGTATTTTCAGCATACAAATTTTCTGAAATATCCGGACTCTTCTTTATTTCTTTTTTTCAAACAAGCGTCGTATTTTCTGCGGTTTCTTCTCTTCATTATCTCTTCGTTCACACGTTATCGTCTTTGTGTCGCTATCTTTCTTTCTTTTCTTAATAAACAACTCGGCTTCGCCTTCTTTCTCTTCTTTTAACAAATAAGAATCAGCATACAATAACATTACAGTTTTTTTTCTTTTCTTCTCTTCGTCGCTATCTTTCCTTCTTCCTTGACAAACGATTTGGCTTCGTCTTCTTTCTTGTTTTAACGAATAAGAATTTACAAGTTCGTTTTTCTAATCCGGAGTTGCTTAAGATGAATTGGTCAAATTACGCCATTATCTCAAATGCGTTTTCACTTTTCATTCATAAATTATCAGCGCTCAGCAATCGTGACTTGCTAATCTCAGATCTGATCTGCAACTAATTTCCAATCTCTGTTTTCCACGTGACTTGTCTTTGGCGCGGATTCTAGCTCCTGCTGCTTCACGGCCTCATGTCTAGCCTCTGTCTATTTCCTGTCTAGACATTTGTTACTAAGGGTATCTGGGTTAACCAACCTTGACCTTCTATCCCAAAACGGACTTTAAGTTCTCATGTGACCACCTCCTTGTTACCATTCGGAGACCAATCTCAGTATATGTCTGTAAGTGTGTGTGTGGCTATGTATATCCATAACAGATAAAAAATATTTTTACCAAGATTTTTAAGAAGTAATAATTTAAAAAATTTAATTCATTTGTAAATAAGTACTGAAAGTGTCATTAAAATCCAACAATTATTTGATTTTTGCGAGAATTTCCAAATTAATGTGTTTCTCAACGGAAAACAGTGGGTGATGTAATCATTACGTAATCATTATGTTTTCCATTGTAAACAATCGTTACGTTTTTTGTTACCCGCTAACTTAAATCAAAACAAGATTTTTCTGACAAAATTTCGAACATGTTAAAAGGAATTAAAATTTTTTAAAAATAATTAAAAATGACTTTGATCTTTCCTTTTAATAATAATATAAACATTTTGATGAAAAGGTTTGTTTTTATTAAATTTGGGACCTTTTTTTATTCATACTATGATGCTTTTTTTAGCGATTTAGTGGAGGTAAAACTATGACAGAAAGCTCTCGGAAAAACAAAACATTCGGGCAAGTTTTTAGGTTCTGAAAAGAAAAAAAATATAAGATCACATGAAAAAAAAAAAAAAAAAGCAAAAAATCTATACCATAATACCTTGTCTATAAGTTTTAATGAAACCTGCATAAAGGAGAGATTACTGCCGAAATAAACAATATATATTAGTCATCCACATACAAGTCTGTTTCGTCGCATCACAGCTCATCAGTGTGGCTAGACACATTCACTTGCTTTTGGCCGAGATTGAAACTCGAGCGATTTGGTGTCAGTCGGAGTCGCGATCCCCTAAGCCATAGGTGCATGAAATCAGAGGAGAGGAAATTTTAACCTCTTCTATATAGAAGTGTATACACACGCCAGTCACCGAAAGAACTCAATTCATTTCTGAAGAGTAATGCTTATATTGCAGAAGTGGAAACTCTTTTTAAAATTTTCTTCTTTAGAGAGCTCAGTCGTAATGAGAGCATATATATATATATATATATATATATATATATATATATATATCGCTCATTCCGTAATGAATTAGAGCACTCTGCTTATTGGGCGTGTATAATGATAATGTATACGCAAAAAGTCTTCCTTCTTCTACCGAGCGCCACTAGCCCAGAGGCAGAATCGCCGACTGACGTCAATTCGGTCGGGTTTCAATCCTGGATAAAAGCAATCGGAGTCTAACCGTACTGATGAGCTGTGATACAGTATATATATATATATATCTATATATATATATATATATATATAACAATTTAAAGAGTATTAAAACGAAAATTATTTTTAATGTCAAGTTCTGGTTGAAAAGAAAAAATACATCATCAAAAAGACTCTGTAAGTATTCAACAAAATTATTGGGTTGCAATGAACAGAACGCAGAATATAAAATAGAATTACCTTCAAAACTGAAAACAAGGGAATAAACACATCGTCTGGGGTTTATTATCTATCAATGACCGTCTGTTTAATATCTATCTATCTATCTATCTATCTATCTATCTATCTATCTATCTATCTCATCTATCTCAGTCTCTTCACTATCTATCTATCTATCTATCTATCTATCTATCTATCTATCACTATCTCAGTCTCTTCACTATCTATCTATCTATCTATCTATCTATCTATCTATCTATCTCAGTCTCTTCACTATCTATCTATCTATCTATCTATCTATCTATCTATCTATCTATCTATCTATCTATCTCAGTCTGTTCATATCTATCTATCTATCTATCTATCTATCTATCTATCTATCTATCTATCTATCTATCTCAGTCTGTTCATATCTATCTATCTATCTATCTATCTATCTATCTATCTATCTATCTATCTATCTATCTCAATCTGTTCATATCTATCTATCTATCTATCTATCTATCTATCTATCTATCTATCTATCTATCTATCTAAATCTGTTTATTTTTTATGTATCTAAAAATTAGAATGATTTAACGATAGAAAGTTTCAATTCAATATACATAATTCATATTAGGCAATAAAAAAAGCAATAAAAAAAGAAATCCTAATGACGAATGTAATAGAAACCAAGAAAGGATGGAAATGAAACGAAGAAGAAGAGGCAAGTGAATAAATAAAAGGCCATAAAAATCGTATAAAACCGATACATAAAAACGAATCATCGAAAGCAACGAGCCTCATAAACGCATCGGAAACGGGAAATGTTAGATTACCGTTGAACTCAACTCCCGAATAGAACTTACACGTTTTTCAGTTAAGAATAAAAATGATAGAAAAAAAGAAAAAAAAAAAAACCAAAAAACAAAAAAAAACAAAACAAAACAAAAAAGCAAACAAAAAAAACACACACACACACACACACTCAAGGTGTTGGGCAACAGTTTTGTAATCTTACAGGATATCTTTTATACGTTAATGGAGGTATATTATGAGCAGTGAAACCATTTATTAGCATCTGCAGACAGCCGGGAATTCTTAAAAAGGATTACACCGCACAGACGAATAAGAGAAATAAAAGAAGACATCCGTTCATTGGTTCAATTTCATATTGAATTGACCAATGGTAAAATTATACGAGATCTGAAAAGACTAATCAAATGTCAGATATTTCATTATGGGGTAAGCATTCAAATAATCCGATACTTGCATCAGTAAATAGATGCACATATGTAGGTATGCATACACACTCATGTATATATATATATATATATATATATATATATATATATATATATATATATATATGTGCGTGTGTGTGTGTGTGTGTGTGTGTAGAAAAATTGAAAAAAATACTTATATTATGGCGAAAGCTTTCGTTCTTTTGAAATTTTTATATGGAGCCCATAATTATGTCTGTTGGCTAAAAAGAAGTTATTATCGCACGTTTCAATTGACATGATTACTATTCACTAGAGGATTAAGTGCATTGACAAGAAAGATGATTATACAGGAAAATAAATTGTGTAAAATAAAGCTTTACTTCTGTGAACCTATTGATTGACTTGTTTTTTTTACGGCTTAGCAACCTTTTACAGGTTAATTTAAAGCCGGGAAATATTTTTAGAATGTAAGAACTTTCTGGAGATTACAATGATTTGCTGAGACATATCCTATTAATTAGCCCACGGCTGGAGAGATGAGAGGTGGATTCATGCCTTCCAGAAATGTATTTACACGTAAGGGAATAAAAATAAGTCGACTAGAAATCGAACTCAGCTGTTTGTCTTCGAATTCAGCGAGGTTATTCATTACACCACCCGCACATCAAAACTTACAGCAACAGGTATACCTTAGTAGTCATTCATCTAGATAACGGACAGACTCGACATTAAGATATCTATCTATCTATCTATCTATCTATCTATCTATCTATCTATCTATCTATCTATCTATCTATCTATCTATCTCCGTGTGTCCTATCTATCTATCTATCTATCTATCTATCTATCTATCTATCTATCTATTATCTATCTATTTATCTATCTATCTATCTCAGTCTGTTCATATCTATCTATCTATCTATCTATCTATTATCTATCTATTTATCTATCTATCTATCTCAGTCTGTTCATATCTATCTATCTATCTATCTATCTATCTATCTATCTATCTATCTATCTATCTATCTATCTATCTATCTCCGTGTGTCCTTCCTATCTATCTATCTATCTATCTATCTATCTATCTATCTATCTATCTACTAGCAGTATAGCCCGGCGTTGCTCGGGTGTAATGAAAGCTTTAAAACTAATCCATGGTCCAGCAGCTCAAACTCTTTAGACGTTGGCACGAAAGACTAAAAAGCAATTGTTGTTTCCAGTTAAAGCGAAACCGTAGATTGAAAGAAAAATGAATGGATGTAAGTTAAATTTTGAAGTTTGGTGAGAATCGGATAAAAATTGTTTATTTGTATAAAGAAAATACAGACAGATAAACAGACACACACACACAAACATCTTGCCTTATATATATATATATATATATATATATATATATATATATATATATTATCGATTTTCTGCACTATTGTAAGAACTGAAACCTTGAAACTTCTGAATATCGTTTCTTATGTCTTTGTCTATGAGTGTATCAAATTGATTAAAATCAGACCACTCCTTCTATAACCCGATTTTTTCGATTATCGATTTTCGATATTTATCGGGGATGCTTCGACACAAAACCTAGCTAAGAACACACGTAGACGTTTATAGTACAACTGTGTAAAATTTCAAGAAAATCGGTTCAGCCGTTTCGGAGTCTATAGGTAACGGATACACACAGACAGACACACACACAGAGACAAAGTTCCATTTATAAATAAGTTTAGATAGATCTATCTATCTATGCCTGTTCATATCTATCTATCTATCTATCTATCTATCTATCTATCTATCTATCTATCTTGACGTTATGACGCTATATATATATATAATTTGAATGTATGAATCGAAATCCGACAAGATGAATAGAATAAGTAAAGAACAGGGAGGAAAAAGTGTCCTTCATCTAACATGTTAAAGTGAAACATGTTAGATGAAGGACACTTAGATGAAGGACACTTAGATGAAGGACAGTTAGATGAAGCTTCTGTAGAGTTTTTTTTAAAGACGAATGATTTAAACATTTTTTAAATTTAAAAAAAAATCTTTTAAAAATGCAGATATATTATGTTCATTGAGGTTTGATTTCATTCGTCAGATACGTGTCAAGCAATAGATGAATATTTTAAATGTAGAAGAAAAAAAACTTATGTCTGTTTAAGTGTGTGCACCACGTCTAATAAAAAAAAACACAAAATGTTTATTATGAATGTAAGTATATTGATGCGAAAATTATGCGTGCCAAGCGTATTTAAATTATAGACGAATTAAGCGTGTTTAATGTGTCGGTAACGTTATAATGTGTGTGAATGACAAAACGAAATACTTTTTCCGTTCAAAATTGTAGCGAAATAATGTATACACGTGTGAAGCGATGATACGATTTTCTTTTTTAAATAAAATGAGAGAATCATGTATGAAGGTATTTGTATGAGAGAATCAGGTTTCTTTACTTTTCTATACATAAATGTGTATGTACAAGGTAACCAAAAAAGTTTTGTCCGTTTTTTTTATTAATTGAATAAAGTTGAAATGTATACGAAATGCGTGTAGGAATTGTTTTTCAGTTCGGACAACCAGAAGTAGGAACATCAGACGTTATAAAAAACACGCGCACCGTGCTTGGCCATCAGTTATAAGCCGGGCAGCTATGAGATGGATGGAATTGTCTAGAGCTCTCGTTCGGGGTTGTTTGCTTTACGACTTCAAAGTGGGCTTATCAGCAGCTGCATCAAGTCGCCGCCTATATCAAGCATTTGGAGATAGTGCTGTGGATGAACATACTGCAAGGCGTTGGTTTCGAAAATTCAACTTGGGAGATTTATCTCTCCATGTTGAGCCTAGTAGTGGACGACCACAGGTCTTGAATGACGGAGATCTGAAGGCGGCCATTGAAGAGGACAGTAGTCTAACGTGTGGTGACCTTGCAAGACAGTTCAACGTTTCTGATAAAACATTTAGACTTCACCTGTACCGCCTAGGTAAGATGCACAAACTGAGCAAATGGGTTCCGTAAACGCTGTTGGAGGTCCACAAGTGACAACGAGTGTCAGCCTGCGTATCGCTGCTTGCTCGCCACCGTACGACATCCTTATTCAATCGAGTGCTTACCAGTGATGAACGAAACTCTTAAGCGTTTCAGACATTGTTTGTCTCCTCAGGATGCTGTTCCTCACACCACAAGACCGCCTATGCACCCATGCAAGATTATGCATTGTGTCTGGTGGACAGGTCGTCAAGTGATTCATTATGAACTGCTACCAACGGGCTAAGCGGTCACTGGAGACCTATACTCACAGCAATAGAAACGTGTGCAAAAGGCATTGCGCCAGAAGAAGCCAGCACTTGTGAATCGCAAAGGTGTGCTTTTCCTCCATGACAACGCCAGTCCGCATGTCGCGCGAGTGGTCAGGGATACCATACAGCAACTTGTGTGGGAGACTTTGTGCCATCCACCTTATTCACCTGACCTTGCGCCATCCGATTACCACCTCTTCCACTTCCTGGATAATCATCTTCGTGGGAAATCCTTCACCAATGAAGCAGACTTGCGCAAAACCCTCAAGGACTTCTTTGCGTCAAAACTCCCCGAGTGCTCCCGCAAGGGCATTGAACAACTGGAGACACATTGGAAGAAGGTGCTGGATGCTGATGGCGATTACTTCGAAGACTAAAATGTAAGTTACACATACTGTGAAGCGTTTTCTTTTTTTCTTTAAAAACGGACAGGACTTTTTTATGTGCGTTGTGGTACAGTGGATATCGGCTCGGAACGAGAAACCGGGGAGCCGAGTTCGAATTTCAGCTGAATCCATTGTATTCACTTACGCGCAAATACCCTTGGGAAAGGTATTAATCCGTCTCTTCCTTCCAGTTATGGGTTAAATAGCAGGACATATTGGGTTCTATAGCCTTGGTCGGCAACCAGTCTACCGTAGAAAGCAATGGCAACCTACTGCGGGATAATCTTCTGCCCAGTCAGTCATGTCTCTTTCGAGACATGATCGCCCAAGCGTGTATCACGTATGGCACTTAACTGACTGACTGAATATAATAGTTGGAAACATAATTAAGACTTCTACTGGTCATAAAGTGGGGGATCATTTTTCTATTGTCTTGAAGTAATAAACTGATCCCCCACTAATTACTACTTAATAATGAAATCCATCTCCTATCATTGAAGCTATAGGTCAAGCAACAGGACAGATTGGCAACTAGTCTACCGCAGAAAGCAATGGCAACCTACTGCGGGATAATCTTCTACCCAGTCAGTCATGTCTCTTTCGAGACATGATCGCCCAAGCGTGTATCACGTATGGCACTTAACTGACTGACTGTATCTATAGGAAAAGAAGTTGAAAGATGCATCTGGAGTCTTTAAGAATATTTATTTAGAGTAGTTTACCGGCTTCATCGGTTTTAATTGCGATGGTGAGACGTGCAGCGATACCGTCGTATATCGCGCATCTCATTCATATATATTCAGTGGAACCTGCCGTGTGCGACCCCCTTCGTCGTCAGCGACCACCTGCTGTTAACGACCGTTTTTCTATGCGTGGACGATTTGTTAATGTTATTGAACCTCAGTGAGCGACCACCTCCAGAACGCGACCAGCGACTCACATCAACGAGTGAAAATCACTGATCAAGCGACCGCTTTAAAAAAAATCCATTTTAGTCGTACAGTGCGAACTTCAAAATTAGGAGAAACTAAATGAGTAATCTATTTCATTTTTATTTGATCTAAGCCAGGAACACTTTCTCATTGTTTTGTTATTGTAGTGTTGTATCAAACTGTTATTTCTTAATAATCTAAAAAAAAAAAAAATTAATTATTATAACTACATTTATCTATAATATTATACTACTAGTAGTTATATTTTAATGTGTATTAAAATGTATGATTTATTATTTATTTTTATACCGTATATACATCCCATTATCGTTAAAACTAAATTTAATGTTAAATTTCCATGTCATGTTTTTCTAAGAAAGCAGATGAATTGCAATGGACGCTGGTGTCGATCTAAGACGTTGACTTTAACTTTCTTTCTCTGTTCGTCCTTCTTTCCTTTTCTTTTCCTTTCTCTTTTTTCCGTTTATGATTTTTCTATATTTTTCTAGTTTTTTTTCTTTTGAATGAGCGAGGAAATGTTGTTTGTAGATTACCGTAACAATTATCTATTCTCGATATGGGCACGTGCGTTTCTGTATGTGATTCTTTTCAAGATTATCTTGAATATTAACTGTTGTATCATTTGGGTCTGACGAGCAGCAGGTTTGCGGCAAAATACGTATTACCCATGAAATTGTAGAATATCTAAAAAATTTTCTAATATATATATATATATTAGTCATGCACATACAAGCACGTTTAGCTGTATCACAGCTCATCAGCGTGGCTAGACATATCCACTTGCTTCTGGCCGGGATCGAAACTCGACCGGTTTGATGTCAGTTGGAGTCTCTACTCCCTAAGCCATCGGCGCATGGCATCAGAGAAGGGAAATTTTAACGTCTTGTATATAAGCAGTGTATACAGATGCCAGTCACCGAGAGATTGATCACTTTTTCTATAAACATAAATGCCAGGGAACTCAAAATCGTAAAACCTTGGGTCCTCTTTACATGGGTATATATATATATATATATACATACCTTCGAATTGTGCATCTTATTGCAAATCATTTATTACTATTATTATTACATGAATCTTCAAATTCACCGCTGCATATTCAATATTATTCGAATATCCGGTTTCTTTATCAGCTTTCGTCTCAGACACTAGCAATAATCGAAATCACCTTCGACTTGTCATTCAGTCTAAACTCAACCGTAGTATTTTGGCACGGTTCCAAGTGCGCCAATTATTATTGGGACAACGATGCACTACATTTTTTCTCTTCCCTTGGGTATTGTTCCGAGATTTTTCGAATTTATCATATTTTTTTATCAGGATATTTGTTAGCATAATCACATCTACGCTTGGCATCCTTTTTCCCTATTTTGGTCTTCTCCTTTGAATAGGGTGGCGTTATTTTATTATTAATAATAATAATTATAATCATTTTTATTTTTTTTTATTTCTCTTCCTTTTCCGTTGTTCTTTTTCTTTTTCTTTCACATCATCATCATCATCATAATTATCATCCCTTTGCTTCTATGTACCATTGTTAATCTTTTCGAACTAGGATCAAAGTGTAGTAACTGCTGGTATATAATATTATTTTATTAGTCTGTATGTAGGTTCGTTACGTCTTTTATCCAAGAGCAGAAAATAATAAAAGACAACATAGCAGTGTTTTATACTGTAATAATGCTAAGCGTACCTTAGTTACAGTTTTGGGGAGAGAGAGCACAAAATCTGGTGGGATAGATTTCTTGAACAAGACCATTACGTTAAATCCGTTGGCCACGATGACTACGACTTCGTGCTAGAAGCTACCATTGGCCCTTTCTAAACTGTTGCGTCAATCAAATTTCACTCACAAAGTTTGGGTTAAACTCATGGGTATGGAGTTTCTGCTGGTTTCTAAAGGCCATGCCCGCTGGTATCGATCTTCACTAGTCGATGGCATCTAGAGATCATCTCGACGAACATATGGAGCATGGAGAGGGAAAGAGAAATAAACAGGAGTCTTTGTGATGAATGAGACAGCGAGAAAGAAGAAGGATCGGAGATGAGAGATCGAGGAAAGCTTAATGATGAATGAGTGAGGGAGAGAAATAGAGGGAAAATTTGGCGTTTTCCTTAACCGCTCTTTTGTTTTATTTTTTAAACTATTAACTATAAAGAAATGGGGATGTTGTAAGGGTCCACAAGAAGGGAATAGTAGTTGCATATCATGAGGGTTTGTAGGATAGATAACGGTTATTAGTTATTAAGCGACCAAAGAAGCATCCCCATGTAAGTCAGTTCCATAATACAAATTATGAGGAAGAAGCTGTCCAAATGGAACTTCCTCTTCACTAATGAAATATGAAGAGAAAAGGGTGTGTCGATTCAGTGTAGGCGGCATGGCGGGTCCTAGCTGTGAAGGGTTGGACAAGTAAACTTATAAGATGCCAGGGACGCTTTCTATGGAGGAAATGAATTTTAGGCCGGAAAATAGTTAATCACCCACAAGGACGCACAAATGCTTTTGAACTCTGTCGAAGCTGGACAGTGAAAGTTGGGCAGCTCAAATCCAGATATGGCGGCCATGCGCCATTTTTAGTCTGATCTGATTTTCGTACACTGCCATAATCTGCTGTCCGTATTTGGAAATTAAAACATTCCTATAACTTCAGACATATACATAATATATATATATATATATATATATATATATATATATATATATATTCTTGTCTAGGCACGTTTATATATGCGCGTATGCTTCTGTGCGAATATTCCTGCGCTTGTTTGCGTATGTTTATGCCAGAAGTTTTGTATAAGTATTTTCATGTATGTGGCTATATTTTTTATTTTGTATATGATGATCTGTGGAGTGTTTAGTCGTGTACGTTTTTGTTTTTAGCTTGTGTATTTGCGTGAGTATATATCTAATTCTGTTTATGTGTTCATGCACTGAAATATCATTGTGTCTGCCCTGACCTCATTCATTCAAGGCTCTTGTCATCTTACGAATTCGCTCTTACATGTATCCAATATTGTAGCCTTTACAGTCGTTTTCCAAACCTAGCTTTAAAATAAGATAAATTGACACGTCGATAAAAACAAAATTTTGAAATTTGTGTATGTATATATGCGTGCGTTTATTAATCTGTATATGTGTCTGTATGTCAGTGTATGTGTGTATACTCGTCTATTTGTCCATGTGTGGATATTTGTAATTTGTATGTGTGCGTTCATGTCTTTTCCTCGTTTAATATCTGAATAACTTTATAATAATCTAAATCTAATGATTTGTTATACTTAGAATTGAAAATTTGCAATAAAAATAAAGTGACTCTAATAGTCAATTAATAATGCTGATCTCAATTTAATCAAATATTAATATTAATGTCCCCCGAATTTGTTTTTTGAGTCTGTTTTCATATTCTTCAAATTAGAAATTACTTTATTCTGATTGGTCCTCACTGTCTATGCAACAATGCCTCCCTGGTTAAGGGGGTTTGGCTTGTGTTTAACCTTTTAAAACTCTTCAACTTAAAATAAACCTCATCACTTGATAAGGCACAAGTAGTGTCGGAACAAAATAGCTACTTTTGTAGTGATATTATAACATATTTATGTTATAATTTCTGAATAAATATTATTAGCCTTACTTTGTATTGAGTACTTTTTAAAGAATAGTGTTTCTTTCGATACGGAATATTATTCCATCCATACCTACCCTATACTGATATATATATATATACTTTTACATATATATATATATATATATATATATGAAAAAGTAATAACTAATTCGAAACAAACTTTCATGTGATGTTTCGTTCTTCAAGACTTTATTGGACTAAAGGGATGTTTACGTTGATGTACATACACATGCATAGGAAGGGAAGGAGACGCCGAATTTGAAACGTTTAATTGTTATTTCTTATGTGTTTGTATATATATATATATATATATATATATATATATATATATATGTGTGTGTGTGTGTGTGTGTGTGTGTATGTGTGTGTGTGTGTGTGTGTGTGTGTGTGTACAATATAGAAGTTTCATTGAAAGCAATTAACAAGGTACTACTATTAAGATTTTATTTAATATTTTTCTGCTCTTATAATTTTTAATTTCGTTGTTGGCTGCCGGGTTATGTAACTCAATAATTGTGTATTTGGGAAATTAAAGAACACATGAAAAATTAAATGAAAAGATTAACAGTGGTACTTTGGATGAAACTTGTATAAAAGTGTGATTGCTTTCAAAATACACAATTATATACATATATAGTGGTTGCCATGTTGTGTTCACGTCCGACCATTACTTCATATCTTTTTGGAGAATGTCTACTGATAGGCCAAATGAATGTGGCTCTTCAGTCTAGCGAGTGATCTACATATACTGGTGCAAACAGAGCACTCAAGTGGTCTAAAGGCACGCGGTGCCGGGGCCACATTATCATGCGATTTGAGATGTCGTGAGAGGCCACTGTTGGATTTTTGTGTCCATTATATACTGTGCAGACATCAAGGAGTCAACCCATTTTATAGTTCACCAATAGAAGGCTTAACCAATCAGGAAGCTCAAAATATTCAATGCGACGTGTATAAAAGTCGGCCATATTTTTCCGAGTATTGGACATCAAATGAGTGTCTGATTCGAGAGTGTCTGATTCGGGAGATTGATTCTCTATTATAATCAATACATAAACTGATCCCTTACTTTGTGACCATCATGAACTTTTGTTACTATATAATATACATTCTGGAGATTGATTCTCTATTATAATCAATAGATAAACTGATCCCTGACTTTGTGACCATCATGGACTGTTGTTACAGTATAATATACATTCGGGAGCTTGATTCTCTATTATAATCAATACATAAACTGATTCCTGACTTTGTGACAATCATGGACTGTTGTTACTATATAATATACATTCGGGAGATTGATTCTTTATTATAATCAATACATAAACTGATCCCTGACTTTGTGACCATCATGGACTGTTGTTAAATATAATATACATTCGCGAGATTGATTCTCTATTATAACACTGGCCAACACATTTTTTGGTGCCCAAGGTTTCTAAGCTGATTTACACTAATTTGGGGGGGGGGGCGCTGATTCCGAAAATCATATTAATCTTTTCTCATCAGGTCAAGTTTTTGAGAAATTTGCTATTTTAGACCATTTTTACCTTAAAATTAGATGTTCTGCCTCTCTGTTTTGAACCGATTATCTCCCTTTAAGTTACTCTTTCCTAAAAAGTTATTTTCTTCCTAATTTCCTCTTCCGGATGGTCTTTACTTCCGTTTTGCAACCACGTGCAACACAGCACTCCTCTTTCTTCTTTATCCGCCCCCATCCCCGGCATCAACGGTAGGTTTTACTCATTTCTTCTTCTGGACAATGTGTTTGTTTACTTTGTCATCCAACATGACATTTCAGGTTCCATTTCTTTAAGTACTTTTTCAGTCTTTCGATTTCTTTAACTCCTTCATTTTCCCACCTTCGTTTGTTGTTATTCTTTTCACTTTCTCTTTTGTTGATTTCTGGGTCAAATTAAGGTTTATTCTCTTAATGTTAGAAATTCATTTATAAGTCAGACTGGAAATAATTAAGCTGCATTATTTTAGTTTTGTTGCAAATCTTTGGAGCAAAATTGAAGCATGGCTACATTTTCTCCTAGGCGACGTTGTTTAAACAATCCAGATGTGTTGTTTTGCTATATTTGCGGGGAATATACGTTGCAATTCAACAGGAAAAGGATACGTGAATTTGTGAAGTGTGCTTATTTTGCTTACTTCAAAGTAATGGTGGGTGATCAAGATAAGGCATGGGCAGCCCATATTGTATGCAAGCAATGTGTTGAGCATCTTCGACAGTAGACAAAAAAGGATAGAAAGTCACTCCGCTTTGGTATTCCAATGGTCTGGCATGAACCGAGAAACCATTTCGATGACTGCTATTTCTGTGCAGTCAAAACGAATGGAATCAACAGGAAGAACAGGAATTTGTTGATTTTTCCAAACCTCAAGTCTGCAATTAGGCCACTTTCACACTGCAATGAAATTCCTGTTCCAGTGTTTAAAGGCTTGTTCGAATTGGAATTGCTTGGTTCTGAAGAAGAGCAAGGCTCTGGTTTGTCCACTGACAGTAGTGAAGCCACTGTTTCAGATGTCGGTTTTCCTCCTTTTTCACTACCACAGCTTTTTTCTCCAGGAGAACTTAATGATCTGACTAGAGATCTCAACCTTTCCAAAGAATCTTGTGAACTTTTAGCTTCAAGACTCAAAGTCAAAAATCTACTTCAGCCTGGAACTCTCATAACCTTCTATAGAAAACGCCATATTGAATTCTTGCCTTATTTCACTCAGGAAAAAGACATAGTATTTTGCAACGTCGTTGCCAGCCTGCTGCCGCAACTTGGAGTTCAACAGTATGATCCTCAAGATTGACGCCTTTTTATAGACAGTTCCAAAAGAAGTTTAGAATGTGTTCTTCTTCACAATGGCAACTTAAATATGATGGAATCAAATTTGTTCTGGAAAAAATTTCATACATACAGCACCAATGGATCATATGCGTCGATTTGAAAATGGTTGGGTTTCTCCTCGGGCTACAAGGTGGCTACACAGAATTTCCTTGCTTCTTGTGTTTGTGGGATAGCAGGGCAAGAACAGAGCACTGGATAAAAAAAGATTGGCCTGTGCGCAGAGAACTGATTCCTGGTTCTCTCAATGTTCTGGCTTCTCCTTTGGTGAAGCGTTCCAAAATTGTTTCCTCCTCTTCACATAAAGCTTGGCATCATGAAACAGTTTGTGAAGGCTCTTGAGAAAGATGGCGACTGTTTCAAATACATTTGCATGAAATTTCCAGGCCTAACCACAGAGAAATTAAAAGCTGGAATTTTTTATGGACCCCAGATTCGAAACTTAATGAATGATGGAAATTTCTGTAATGTTATGAATCCTGAAGAATTGAGTGCCTGGACGGCGTTTACAAATGTAGTAAAATTCTTCTTGGGAAAAATAAAGGCGCCCAAATACAAAGCGCTTGTTGAAACATTAATCATAAGTCTCCATCAACTGGGTGTAAATATGAGCATCAAGTTATATTTTTTGCACGGCCATCTTGCCCGTTTTCCAGAAAATCTAGGTGATGTGAGTGACGAGCAAGGGGAGCGCTTCCATCAAGACATCAGCGACATGGAAGTTCGCTATCAAGGTCGTTGGGATGCCACCATGCTTGCAGACTACTGTTGGTCTATCAAGTGCGTTGATGCCGGAGCCTCCCATTCTAGAAAATCAGTAAAACGTCAATTTATGGATGATGATGTCGATGCTTAACATTTTTTACAACTTCAAGATTTAATTGTGAATATTTTGGTGTGATTTAATAAATATGTGTCTTAAAGTTACATAAAAATAATGTTTCTTCGATTTGCCTGTCTTTATTGTAGCTTTCGGCTTCCTACAGAGGTGGGGGGGGGCATACCATAGCAGAAAAACTAGACCTTATAGAAAAAAAGTGACAGCATTTCAGGAATCAGCGCCCTCAAATTATGTAAAAACAGTTGAAACATCTGAGGCACCATGAAAAAAAAAATTAATTCTCTATTATAATCAATACATAAACTGATCCCTTACTTTGTGACCGAACAGCAGTCCATGATGGACTGCTGTTGCTATATAATATACATTGGGGGATTGATTCTCTATTATAATCAATACATAAACTGATCCCTTACTTTGTGACCATCATGGACTGTTGTTGCTATATAATATACGTTCGGGAGATTGATTCTCTATTATAATCAATACATAAATTGATCCCTTATTTTGTGACCATAATGGACTGTTGTTACTATATAATATACGTTCGGGAGATTGATTCTCTATTATAATCAATACATAAACTGATCCCTGCGCTTTATCCATAAATTATAGCGAATTTTACCAACAGCCACATCTGGATTTGCATATCTTATCACAAATATCCCATATCAACTGCTGGGCATATTGGATTACATAGTCAATTGCCAACCTGTGTTGGTGCACTCGTAATTGGCTCTTTAGAGCAGCCATCGGCAAACACACTCTACCAAAACTGTACACGTCAGATCGAGCTATCGGTGAATGCCTTCAGGAAGCTCAACTGGGACGCCCTTGCGTACATCTCTTTTAAGCTTTGCGTGCCTCCTTTTCTCATCTTGAAAGTAACACCTTACGCTATGAACCGCTTTCATCCAATTATTGTGATTAAATGCACATTCTTCCCAGTGCGCAAATATGACACTTTCATTTAAGTGTCAAAAAGTTGACTGGCGAAATTAATTAAATGAAAATTAATTAAACGATAATTTATTAAATCATGATAAAAATTATTTTATTAAACCATTATAAAAAAAAAATAAGTTCATTCTGGGTATCCAACATTTTAAAGAACCAGGTGTAGTAAACCGAGGTCATTAAGTATAAAGATATCTAGACACAAGCGGAAACGGCTGACTTATAAACTGTCACTAAAACAAAACACCCTGCAGGTGTTTGACCGGTCAAAAATTACTTCAGTTTCAAAATATAAACATATTTTGAGCGTGGCAAACAGGTGGGTTGCTTCACCCGGGGATTGAGTGCAAGTATGGCACAAGGTAATAAATCATTGATCAACCAACCACAGGGCCTGCTTCTTGTTAGCCCACCCCGATGACTGCGACTAATTGGCTGATTATCTAAACCAATCAAATGCAACCCAGGAGGGTTGTTACGACGATAGCCATTGGCCGGTGATCCCTATTGGCTGATCAATCAGGAGCTAATTGTTCGGGATTCGGGCCTATAAATAGAGAACACCCAGAGAAAAAAATCGAGTCGGTCATTCTTTGCTACTCAGAACCGAATCTGTTGCCGCTGCATACTCCATCATTGACACTGCCTAATTGCAGTTAAGATTTCTTCGAGTTAAGAAAACTTTTTCCGACAGTCAACTACATTCACCCCTCACTTCGCGGTGTTTGTTTTAATTTGATAAGAAATTATTGTATAGCAGTGTAAATAAATGTTTGTTACTGTTTATAGCAAACGCTTTTCGTCATTTCTTTGATGGTGTGGCAACTATTTTTCTACTCCAACGCCAAATTCAGCACTCCATCGTTTGAACTGTATCCATCCCCCCTTTCGGGGATCTTAAGAAACAACGTGGGCGCGGAAGGAATCAGAGAACAACCAGTCTGGAACATGTGGTAATCACGAAACCATCGGCCAACCCGGTATCGTGAAGATATAGTACCACATAAAAGAAATGTTGCCCGTTCTCAGTGCACCCTTCATGGAGTCCTTAAATCACATCTTAGGTTTGCTAGCTTTCCTCTTCCCTGCTTGTAGCTCACCATAAAGCAGTTGCTTTGACATCCATTCTGACGAGGTGATCTGCTCACCGATGATGATGCCTTAATATTAGTGACGCTACACTATCACAGTCACCTCCTTCCAGCTCCTCTTTATCCCTAACAAACATTTGCCAAGTAATGCCGAGGATACAACGTAACTAGTACAGATGGAATCTTTCTAACTTTTCCTTCTGCCTGCGGTAGACCATCCACGTCTCGCAGACAAAAAGGAGGGCCGGAAACACACAAGCATAATAGACCTTCAACTTCGCACTAACCGAAATTTTGTGCTGAGACCACAGACATTTATTCAGTTTTCCAAATGTGTTGCTAGATTTCTGTGCACGGTTTGATATTTCCACATCACGGTAACAGGACGTGCTCAATGTGGATCCAAGACACGCAAACGCACAATCTTCAACTTTTCACCATAGACAAAGATGTTTGGTGCACAATATGGCTTCCTTGGAGATGACTGGTACATGCCCACCGTCTTTTTCAAACTAATAGACGCAGTGCATGCTGTAGAAAAAGCATCCATGAGATCCTACATGTCTTCCTCCGAGTGAGGTAAAAGATCGCAGTCTTATGCATATTGCGAATCCCTGATCAGCGAGAAAGTAACCTCCGAACTCGCATTAAACCTCCTGATGTTAAATAGTTTTTCTTGTGAACAATAGCGAACGTAAATACCATATTTACAGTTCTTAGCTTAAAGGCCTGTTCAAAGACGATAGAGAAGTATAAGGCAAAAAGTGTTGAAGCTGGAATGTCACCCTGCTTGATCTAATTTTCAATCTGTTCAGAGCTCTTTCCATCAACATTAACCGAGGCCTTCATATAATCACGAAACAAATGTAGAATGGACACAAACGTTTAAGGATACCCTAGTCTCACTAAAATACCTCACAAAGCCTTTTGGTGACGGTGTCAAATGCCTTTGTCAACAAATACCTGGTAGAGATCCGTATTTTATTCGACACAGTTTTCCTGTAGTTGTCTGGCTGTGAAGATTATATCTACAGTGCAGCGTCAAGCCCTAAAGCCTGACTGTGACTCCGTAAGAGTTTCATCAGCAACGTGGAGCAACAAGCGATCTTGCAGAACTCTACAAAGAACATTGCTGACATCAAACAAAATTATATGCCATGATAGTTTCCTCCCTGTTTCCCTTGATCCCCGCCCCTTGATCTCCGCCCCCCTTGATCTTGTAAAGAACAACCGTAAGAGCACACACACACACACACACACACACACACACACACACACACACACACACACACACACACATATATATATATGAGCACAAAGAATTTGTCACTTTAACTGAGCAGGTTCATGCAGATTTCGAAGTTTAGTGAGGACACCATTATCGGCATGAACCTGCTCAGTCAAAATGACAAATTCTTTGTACCTATCAACGCGCTATCTCCACCCCAATATCGAGCACTTTACGATAAAAAATCTGCTTGCCAAAATACATTTTATCAGTACAACCATTAAAAAAATCCTTGGCGCTAAACATTATCACAATTCAACAATATATACATATGTACGCGCGCACGCGCGCGCGTGTGTGTGTGTGTGTGTGTGTGTGTGTGTGTGTAAAATTCTCCGGAAATATGCCAGCTCACATAATAGTAGGTAGCAGCGTCCAGAATTGTCATTCAAATTCATACTGAGACACATTGATTACAATGATTCAATTAAAAGCAACTATAAAAAAGTCAACGGCAAAGAGTGTATTGACAAGGAAAAATGATATCACCAGCTTAGATAAAAGACAGCAAATTTCAAGCCAAGCAAAAAAAGCGGAAAAAAAAAAATAAATAAAAGGAGTCCACTAAAAAAATAGGAACCGTTTTATTAATTGTGTTCGTTCCGGTAAAAGTGATGAAAGGATAAACAATTGAACGCCACTTCTGCGCGCAGCGCAAAATGACGATTCGTTGTTAGATGTTAAAAAAAAGACGAAACGGAACTCAATCTTGTTATGACGAAAAACGAAAACACAAAGCGGTTGTATACGCATCAGATTCCCACCAAAGTTCGTTTTGTTAAAACAGAGAAAAATGTGCCAATTTATTAAGGACAGGAAATGCTATTTTCGCAGGAAGTAAAAAAACAAAAAAAAAAAACAACAAAAAACAACAACAACAAATAAAATGATGACGTAGGGTTTGGGACGGGTAATAATTCTTTCAAATGAATTCTGGTTTTGATTACGGATTTGGTACTCTCAATTGAATTATTCTGAACGTTTCCTTTCATATATTATGCATTTATTTTTATTCACGACAAATGTTTTTTTTCTTCCTTTCTTTTGTCATCAATTTATAGACTTATGGCGAAGAAAAAAAGCCATCTTTTCATAAAACTATGATTTATTTTCAAACTGCCGTTGGTCAAGTTAGAGAGTCAGACGTCATAATGATGCTTTAAGTACACCTCTGTACTTACAAGACGATCTCTCTTTCGTGGATGTGCGAGTGGTGTAATGGATAGCGACACGGAAGGAATGCCGAGTTCAAATTCTAGTTGATTTCTTTACATTTCGTCACGTACAAATACCATTGTGAAAATTTTGAATCCATTTCTCCTTCGCCCATCTATAGGTTAAATAGTAGAACTTATACACTACCGGCCATAATTATTAGGCTACCCCAGATTTTTAAAATAAATGATGAATTTCATACTATTTTTGTATTTATTGCCAAGTGGATAATTCTAAATGAAAATAGAATGTTTCTTTTGTTATTATTACTTTGTAAAATTTTACAAGGCAAGGAAGTCAATATGAATTCGTCCGAATCATCCTAAATTTCTTTCATTCTTTCATTGATGAAACTGCAATATAGATAATTATTAAATAGTTATAAATTCATGTTATTGTGCAATATTATTGTGCAATATTAACAAAAGAACCATTCTATTTTCATTTACATTTATTCACTTGGCAATAAATACTAAAAAATAGTATGAAATATATCATTTTTTTAAAACACTGGGATTTCCTCATCGTTATGTCTGGTAGCGTATATGAAAAAAAAAAAACAACAAAAAACAAAAACAAAAAAACAAAGAAAACAGAATTTTATTTCATAAAAGCCATAATTATCGATACGATATATTGATTATTATAATTAATACATAAACTGACAAAGATGTTTGGTGCACAATATGGCTTCCTTGGAGATGACTGGTACATGCCCACCGTCTTTTTCAAACTAATAGACGCAGTGCATGCTGTAGAAAAAGCATCCATGAGATCCTACATGTCTTCCTCCGAGTGAGGTAAAAGATCGCAGTCTTATGCATATTGCGAATCCCTGATCAGCGAGAAAGTAACCTCCGAACTCGCATTAAACCTCCTGATGTTAAATAGTTTTTCTTGTGAACGATAGCGAACGTAAATACCATATTTGCAGTTCTTAACTTAAAGGCCTGTTCAAAGACGATAGGGCAAAACGTGTTGAAGCTGGAATGTCACCCTGCTTGATCTAATTTTCAATCTGTTCAGAGCTCTTTCCATCAACATTAACCGAGGCCTTCATATAATCACGAAACAGTCTAAACTCTTGATGTGTGTTTTTTACTGTATAATTATAGGAATTAGATTTTTATTCAGCTTTCTGATGGTTAACATATTCCACACTGTTTCAGTTTTCCCGCCTCACCCCACTGAGACGTGATGTTACATAAAGCCGGGTTTAATGTGGGGACGTACACTCGAGTAAGGGCTACAAATCACTGAGACCCCGCAACCGTCGGTTGTACTAGCATCGGTATGACTACCAATCCCCTCCCTGTAATGAGAGGTGGTACAGCCGCAGGCGGTTATTACCCGGGACCGAGCACCTCAGTAATTTCCGCGAACAGACACACAACTGAGCCGCACTCTGCAACTGAAAGATAATAAATCCTAACCATCAAGTGCTAGTTAAGCATATTGTTTTAGTACTAATTTATTAAGACAAAGGGATATATTAAATTGGTCGTATTGTATAATAATGAGAGAAAACGTATAGATCACGGTTATTTCTTAGTCTGAGTAAATTATATTGATTTCAAAAAAGTACAGTGAGGTGGGTGTGCGTTGTGGTGCAGTGGGGATGTGCATTGTGGTACAGTGGATATCAACTCGGAACTACAAATCGGGGTGCCGAGTTCAAATTCCAGTTTAATTCCTTGCATATACTTACCCCCAAATAACCTTGGGCAAAGGTATCAATCCGTCTCTTCCCTCCAGTTATGGGTTAAATAATAGGACAGATTAGGTTCTATAGCCTTGGCTGGCAACCAGTCTACTCCAGAAAGCAATGGCAACCTACTGCGGGATAATCTTCTGCCCAGTAAGTCATGTCTCTTTCGAGACATGATCGCCCAAAGCGTGTATCACGTATGACACTTAACTGACTGATTGTGGGGGGATCGGTAGCCATACCAATACTAGTGCAACTGCCAGTTGCTGGGTCTGAGCGATTTGTGGCCCTGGCCGGAGTGTACGTGCTTTGGTTCCCCACATTAAACTCGGCTTTATGTGACATCACGTCTCACGCCTTGCATTTTTGTTACCTTTACTAAACCTTCCAAACTTTCTACAGAAAAAAGGGCATCAATACTGACGAACAAAAAGCCCAACAAACGAGGCATCACCATTTTTTACCCCCCCCACCCCCCCCCAAAAAAAAATCAAACAAAAAAACAAAAAACAAATAAAGAAAGAAAAACGAGAAAGTGCCTCCTCTTCGATGTGGCTGTTCTTGGTGACAATAATATGAAGGTCAAATAAATTGAACAAACATAAGAACTGTTCTGATCTCTGGATCGGTGTTGCCAGAATGTGAGACGTTCAGGACACTTTTGTCCCAGTTATTAGGGCATTGATCTCTAGAGCATCGGACCTAAAGACTTCAATTAAGAAAATCAGAATAAAGACTACTTTGCCTTTCGCTTCGGAATTCTGCATTGCTTGGTACTGTAAATATTACGCGAAACGTGTTATCCGTTTGAGGCGGCACGACTTGACAGAGAACACCCATATTGCAAGATCTCCGGTTCTAAACGAAACGCCGTAATGAAGAAGAGGAGATAATAATAATAATAATAATAATAATAATAATAATAATAATAATAATAATAAATGAATATCAAAATAAAAACAAGGCAGTCTCGCAGGCGTGAAGATCCACCTTGGAAAAGAAAAATACAAAAAGAAATCGAACAACTTAGAAGCAAACTATCAGTACTGGATGAACTGAGTAGAGGAATAAATGTAAGAACTAGGAAAAGCAGAAGAGCCGAAAAAAAATATAACATCAGGAATGTAAATGAAGTCTTATCAAATAAAGAAAAAATAAAGCAAAAAATTCAACTGAAGGCTCAAAGAATAAGACGCTATGAAAAAAGAGCAAGATTTTACAGACAAAACAAGATTTTTCAGACTGATACAAAGAGATTTTACAGGGAAATAGGTAAAAAAAGAATTGAAGTGAGAGTACCTCCCAGAATGGAAGAAGTCACACAGTTCTGGGAAAAGATATGGGCTTGCCCTAAAGAACTTAACAAGGAAGTACATTGGATTACGCAAGAGATAGAACGAATGAAAAATAAACCCGAACAGACATGGTCTGGAATTACAGAAGATGATGTTAAATTTGCACTAAAAAAAGCACACAATTGGAAATTCCCAGGAATAGATAAAATTCCTAACTTTTGGCTATATTATTTAAATGCAGCACATAAAAAACTAGCCAAAGAACTCCAAGAAATGGTTGACGATCCCATTAAAATTCCTGCATGGATGACCAAAGGAATTACATTTCTTCTACCCAAGAATGGTGACACAAACAACCCGAAAAACTACAGACCAATTACATGTCTTCCGACAACATATAAACTATTAACATCTATTTTAACAAAACAGACATATTTATTCTTAGAAAGAAATGACATGATACCGCTTGAACAAAAAGGGTGCAAACGTGGCTGTTATGGTTGTAAAGACCAATTGCTGATTAACAAAATGATCCTGGAAAACTGCTACAGTACAAAGAAAAATCTTAGTACAGCCTGGATAGACTATCGAAAGGCATTCGATAGTGTGCCACATGACTGGATTTTAAAGACTTTAAATATATACAAGATATCGCCCGTCATCATCAATTTCATCAAACAGTGCATGTCTATATGGAAAACAACCCTTTACCTCAATCATATAAATGGAACCTATAAGTCTGATGAAATAAACATCAAAAGAGGTATATTTCAAGGTGATTCTTTATCTCCCTTACTATTCTGCATATCATTAATAGCACTAACCAGTCAACTTAATAAGACAGAATGTGGTTATAAAATAGGACAAAAGAAAATAAGCCATCTATTTTACATGGATGACTTGAAGTTATATGCTAAGAATGATAATGAGCTGGAAGGTCTTCTGCAAACCGTAAAATGCTTCAGCGAAGACATTGGAATGAAATTTAATTTGAATAAATGTGCTAAAGCTACAGTTTTACGTGGATCAATACAAGAAACATCCTCAATTAGCCTAGACCCTGCTGTAACAATAAAAGAATTGAAACCAGAAGAAGCTTATAAATACCTAGGTGTAAATGAGAATGAAAACATTCACCATAAAAAAATGAAAGAAATAGTGCGTAAAGAGTACTATAGAAGGCTACGAATGATATTAAAAACTGAATTAAATTCACAGAACAGAGTTATGGCCATTAATAGCCTTGCAATCCCAGTTGTCCAATATAGCTTTAACATCTTAAACTGGACTCTAAACGACATCAGGCGAATGGATGCTAAAACAAGAAAGCTTCTTTCTAAGCATAAGATGCATCATCCAAAGGCTGATGTAGACTGTCTATACATACCCCGTAAAGAAGGTGGAAGAGGTCTTATTCAGCTGGAATTGCCATACAAGACAACAACTATTGGCTTACTAACATACATAGAAACAACAAAGGATTGGATGATACAATTAGTAAGGCAACATGAAGAAAGAAAGAAAAAATATTCAATAATAAAAGAAGGCAGTAAATTCAAACAAGATTTACAGTTAGTAGATTCTGTAGAAAAGCAGAACGGAAGCCAAGAGCCGGCTATTGCGGCAAAGAATATGAAAATGAAAGCCAAAGATAAAGCTCTTGAACAGATGAAACAGCGCTGGCAAGACAAACCTCTGCATGGCCAATATCCAGTACGTGCCAATAAATCCAATGTTGACAAAGTTAATACTCATCGATGGTTACGTGCATCTGGATTAAAGTCTGAAACTGAAGGCTTTATTCTTGCAGCACAAGACCAAAGTCTTTTCACGAGAAACTTTCAGGCAAATATTATGCATAATAATATGGATCCAAAATGCAGGTTTTGTGATAAACACCAAGAAACAATAGACCACCTAATCTCAGGCTGTTCTGTGCTTGCCCCAAATGAATATAAAAATCGCCACGATAGAGTTGGGCAATATTTACATTGGGCAATATGCAAACATTATGGAAAAGCTGTAGGCAAACACTGGTATGAACATCACCCAGCACCGGTTACAGAAATAGAAGATGTCACCATTCTATGGGATTACACCATCTACACAGACAGAAAAATTGAAGCAAACAGGCCAGACATTATTGTTAAAAACCAGAAGGAGAAAACTTGTCTATTAATTGATATGGCTTGTCCAGCGGATTGTAACATAGCAATCAAGGAATTTGAAAAACTGTCAAAATATAAAGACCTGGAAATTGAAATAGAAAAAATGTGGAAATTGAAAACAAGAGTTGTGCCAGTGATAGTAGGTGCACTTGGAATGATAAAAAATGGAACAAAACAACACATTGAAAGAATCCCTGGAAATCCCAGCTTAAGAGATATACAAAAAATTGTCTTATTAAGTACAGCCCACACACTAAGGAAAACTTTATCTATGTAATGCTAGAGATGATAGGGAAGATAGAAAAACATGAAATGGAGCCATAACAACACGCCACTACCTGCCTTAGGTCTCCCCGCAGACTTGGTTGGTAGTGAGACCAAAGCAGAAATCGAAATATGATGAAAAATGACATAATAATAATAATAATAATAATAATAATAATAATAATTAGAAAGAGCAGTCAAAGACCACAAACCTCCGCCAAGGCAATACCGGCATCATCTCATCGATTAGCAAGAGATGATTGGTAAAATGAGAAAAAATATGTGCAATGAACTTGACTGCTCTGAAGAGTGAAAATACAAAAAGTGAACACGACTTCTCTCAAAATTAAATGCACACTTTAAATAAAGCAAGAGAGCTAATTTAGTATTCAAAATGATCTAGCAGAGGTAATTCGGTATTTGGCATTTGAAAGGTAAAAATAAATTATAGTAGTAAAAACAGAAAAATAAACCAGAAACTTTATCCATACCTGATCGAACCCAAAATCTAGTCAGTTCGTGCCAGTCATGAAACCAGTCATCCCTGAAAGTTTATTCGAATCAATCCTGCAGGTCTTGAGATATCTTGACCACGGACAAAGAAACAAAGAAACAAACAAACGCAACCGGATATCATACCCCTCTTCCTTAAGGCAGAGGCAATAACAATACCTGAAGTTTAAGTTGAATGCCCGTAAAATTTTAAAACTTTTTTGTAGTCAGTGGACAAATGAGGAGATAAGAACACCAGACAGAAAGAAACGAACTGCACCAAAAGTTAAATGTGATAAAACTGAAGATGCCATGAAAAGAGGAGCAGAGCGCTTATTGGCAATGAAGATTGTATAGCGAGTGAACGTAACTTGCTGGATTTGTACTCTGCAATCTGTGTGGCATAAAGGTAGAAAATATCTGCCACATCATTATCGCTTGTGGAATGTTTTGCGTAGAAAGAATACAAGGCGTCATTATGATAAAGAAACGTTTCATTTGCATTATTGCTAATGTACACAACATCCAAACAGATTGCACCATTGAGGCCACCAAACCAGATATAATTATCGTCGTAAATGGGACATTCCAAAAGTACGCGGTGAAATCCAAAAACCTTATAAAAGAAATCACCAAAAACAAAGAACAATACAGGAATCAGGTATTAAAAGAGAAATTAAAAGGAAGAGAGCCGATATCGCTTCATGGATAATTTGGAAGAGCCACGAAAGCAATTAAGAGAAAAGATTTCTGAGATCGGTTGACGAAAAGGGAACTGAAACGCCAGCCTGAAAGCCGACTAGGAGTTGCCCCAAAACCATAGCCCGAATACGAAATCTTTCCGGAAGAACGTCTGTCAACAAATGGATTCGAACAAGTGCAGCCTGTGTGGCATAGAGCTAGAAAATGTCCGCCACATCATTATCGTTTGTGGAATGGTTTGCGTAGAACAAATACAAGGCGTCACTATGATAAAGAGACCTTCCATCTGCCTTATTGCTCATGTACGATATCCAATTGATGTGCGTTGTAGTGCAGTGGATATCGACTCGTAATGACAAATCGAGGAACCGAGTTCAAATTCCAGTTGAATTCCTTGCATTCACTTACGCACAAATACCCCTGGGAAAGGTATTAATCCATCTCTTCCCTCCAGTTATTCGTTAAATAGTAGGACAGATTGGATTCTATAGCCTTGGCTGGCAACCAATCTACCGCAGAAAGCAATGGTAACCTACTAAGCGTGTACCACGTATGGAACTCAATTGACTAACAATGTCCTTAAGTGAAGTTGAAGAGATAAAAACCACACAAGTACAAAGTCAACATCAAAGTAGACTGCACCGTTGAGACCACCAAACCAGATATAATTATCGTCAAAAATACCCACCCCTGCCCTGAATAAAAACAAGACAAAACAAGAAAATTCTTCCTCATCAACGTGTCTGTTCCTGGTGACCATCATGTCGTGGTCCTGTTGATCATTCTGTCGTGGTCCTGGTGACCACAATGTCGTGGTCCTGGTGACCATCATACCGTGGTACTGGTGACCATTATGTCGTGGTCCTGGTGACCATTATGTCGTGGTCCTGGTGAACATCATGTCGTGGTCCTGGTGATCATTCTGTCGTGATCCTGGTGACCATTATGTCGTGGTCCTGGTGACCATCATGTCGTGGTCCTGTTGATCATTCTGCCGTGGTCCTGGTGACCATAATGTCGTGGTCCTGGTGACCATTATGTCGTGGTCCTGGTGACCATCATGTCGTGGTCCTGGTGATCATTCTGTCGTGGTCCTGGTGACCATCATGCCGTTATCCTGGTGACCATTATGTCGTGGTCAAAGAAATTGTCAAGCTTAAGAAATATACCAACCTCCGGATTGAAATGACCAAATTTTGGGACGTTCAATTCAATAATACCTGAGTTATCATTGGGGTGCTGGTGTCAATACTAGTGAACTTCGCATTGGGTCCTACATTAGGTAAATCAGAATAAAGTCTAATTTCCCATCGCTTCAGTAGTCTTCGTTGTTTGGTACTGCAAATATTTCGCGAAAGATGCTGTCTGTCTAAGGTTGCGTGACGACAGACAGCATAGAAAAACCATGCAAAAGATCAATGAATGAATGAATGAATAATAATAATAATAATAATAATAATAACAAGAAAGACCCATGAAGATTTCACGGTTTTCCTATTTGAATTTTCTACTGAATCTTAATTCTTCAGTTAATGATTAAATAAGCTCATAGCGAATTCTACGGCAATAAAATATCCATAGAAATTTCCCTATCGCACCATTAAAAATTTGACAAAATATTGCAATGAAAATCATAACTATAAATGCTGGTCGTTATTTTTAAAAGTTTTTTGTTTTTTAATCCTTTTTCATACGTTCGAAATTTTGATTAAAAATCTTCTTTTTTTTTTTTCGTCAGCGAATGACCAGATTTTTACCAGAGTTTATATAACTATGGCAACGTAATATTACGCAACTCGTCTTTTGGCGGTGAAAGACCCATTAATTTGGAAACTCTTGCTAAAGTCAAATAATTGTCTGATTTTAAAGAAGCTTTCAGGACTTATTCGCAAATAAATGAAGTTATTTTTAAAATTATCATTTTTAGAAAACCTAGATAAAAATATTTTTCTACATCTATTACCAATTAATTCTATGAAATTTCTAGAAATTCAATACCGCATACATTTTTTTTTATTAATGCAGAGCTCCTTGCGGAATGTAAATCATCTATTTTTTGTTTAAAAAGCTGTTTATCGAAAATTTGCTCCGAATAATAAATTAAAAAATGCATTAAAACTATGCTATGAATGCTGTTCGTTATTTTAAAAAATTGATTCAAATAAAGATATTTGAAATTGAGAACTTTTCCATTTTACTAAAACAGCCGTAAAGCACGTCTATCTTCCCTTCCTTCTTTTTCCTAAATTCTTATTGAAACCAAGTAGTGTCTTTTTTCCTTTTTCCACGCGATCAAAACGGAATAGTCCATTATTTATGAGATACTGACAAGGCGTAACCGTTGTGCGAACTAACGAAAAAAGAGAAAAACACAATTATTATATGGATAATCCTCTCCATTATAATAAAACTGTTGTGTATATATATATATATATATATATATATATATATATATATATATAGTATATTTGTTATCCATATATATATATATATATATATATATATATATATATATATATATATTTGTCATCCACATACAAGCCTGTTTCTCTGTATGACAGCTCATCAGTGTGGCTAGACATCTATTTGCTTCTGGCCAGGATCGAAACTCGACCGATTTGATGTCAGTCGGAGCCTCTACTCCCTAAAATATTGTGCATAGAATGAGTGAGGGTAAATTTTATCATGTTATATATAAGCGTGTAATACACACGCCAGTCACCAGAAGAACACAATTGCTGAGGAATAACGCGTAAATCTCAGAAAGGGTAAGTGTTTTTAAGATTTTTGTTTCCAGACAGCTCAATCGTAATGAGAGCAGCATAATATCATAATATATATATATATATATATATATATATATATATATATATATATATATAAATTAAAATAGGATTAATTCAAGGATGTTGGATGACTATTTCGATATGAAAATCCCCACGGGGGATAACACATCACCTCAGCAACAAAAAAATCCTTTCAGAAACTGGAGAAAAATCAGTCTAATTTTCCTTTTTAAATAGATTTGCAAAGAAATTTAAAAAAGAAAAAGAAATTAAAAAACAGAAAAAGAAAAAGAAAAAGATAAGACAAAAGAAAATCAAATAAACAAGAAAAGAAAAATTGGCATCGTCTGGGTTCGCAAAAAAGGAAAGAGAATTGTAACTTAAAAAGAACGGACGGCGTGTTGAATTGATATTAGGTTAAGCAAAACGGAAAAAAGGTGGGAGATAAGAGAGATAAAGGAAGGGAGGAAAAAAAGAAAAGAAAGAAAAAATTTTTTTATATATTACAGACGCTGGACATATTCAAAAACATAACTTCCCAAAAACGTTGAAGTATTAGAAAAAGGCCTTTACTTAAAGAGGTATAATTATTTTTAAAGGGAATAAAAAGATATAGGATTTAAAATAATTTTTTTTAAATTTAAAAAAAAAAAGGTCATTTGATTTAAACTAAAGAAAGATACCGCTAGGTATAAAAAAAAATTCATTTACAATTATGCATACATATAGAAGTGCACACATACATATATACATATATACACACATATATACAAATATACACATACACACACAAACATACACATATGCATAAAAATTATAAAAAGAAAAATTAAAAATTAAAAATTAAAAATTAAAAAATGAAAATTTAAAAATTAAAATTAAAAAATTAAAAATTAAAAATCCGCCCTATGACGCCACTTATTAATGAATTCCTTTCTAAGATTCAAAAGTACGTCCTGATGAGGACACTTCAAAGTCAGAATCTTCTCCAATAAACATAGACGGCACCTATCACGAAAATTTTTAGGGGTACAGGCTGAGCCTATTAATTTCCAGCTGATTATAGGGTCCTGTCCTTCCTCCTTCATTTTCCAGAATCTACGTGATAGTGCCGTCTGGAATCTTTGGTTAGGGTTCGAAAACGAGTACCTGTGAGTAATTGTCTTTGTTGCTAGATGGAGAAATACGGGCTTCATAAATTACTTGGGTGGATTTACATTTGCCCTGCACCGGGCAGGTATCCACAGAATTACAATTACATTTATTAACAATTCCAGATTTAACGTCGGTATTATTACTATTATTATTGCAGGTGCAGGGCAAATGTAAATCCACCCAAGTAATTTATGAAGCCCGTATTTCTCCATCTAACAAAAAAGACAATTACCGGACTTATATTGGTATGTCCGCGGGTCCTTTCAAACAGAGACTTTACAACCACAAGTACTCGTTTTTAAACCCTAACCAAAGATTCCAGACGGCACTATCACGTAGATTCTGGAAAATGAAGGAGGAAATTAATAGGCTCAGCCTGTACCCCTAAAAATTTTCGTGATAGGTGCATTCTATGTTTATTGGAGAAGATTCTGATTTTGAAGTATCCTCATCAGGACTTACTTTTGAATCTTAGAAAGGAATTCATTAATAAGTGCCGTCATAGGGCGGATTTTAAATTTTAAATTTAAAATTTTTAAATTTAAATTTTTAAATTTTAAATTTTTCTTTTTATAATTTTTATGTATATGTGTATGTTTGTGTGTTTATGTGTATATTTGTATATATGTATGTATATATGTATGTGTGTATATATGTATTTATGTGTGTAAAAAAATTTTTTTAGCTATTTAAATGCTCCTTTTATAATATTCATTAAATTTTTATATATTTTATATGTATGCGTGTGTGTGTGTGCATATGTATAATGTATATATATATGTGTGTGTGTGCGTGTGTATATGTATACATATGTGTGTGTGTGTACATATATATTGTGTGTGTAGATTTTTTGTATATGTGTGTACATATATGTGTGTGTATGCGCATGTATGTGTATATACGTATATAATGTGTATGGAATTGAATGTATGTGTGTGTGTGTGTGTATGTGTATGTATGTATATATATTTATAATTGAAGAATTGTGTGTGTGTGTATGTGTATGTATGTATGTGTGCACTTCTATATGTATGTATAATTGTAAATGAACATTTTTTTTATACCTAGCGGTGTCTTTATTTAGTTTAAATCAAATGACCTATTTTTTTTTTAAATTTAAAAAAAATTATTTTAAATCCTATATCTTTTTATTCCCTTTAAAAATAATTATACCTCTTTAAGTAAAGGCCTTTTTCTAATACTTCAACGTTTTTGGGAAGTTAGGTTTTTGAATATGTCCAGCGTCTGTAATATATAAAATTTTTTTTTCTTTCTTTTCTTTTTTTCCTCCCTTCCTTTATCTCTCTTATCTCCCACCTTTTTTCCGTTTTGCTTAACCTAATATCAATTCAACACGCCGTCCGTTCTTTTTAAGTTACAATTCTCTTTCCTTTTTTGCGAACCCAGACGATGCCAATTTTTCTTTTCTTGTTTATTTGATTTTCTTTTGTCTTATCTTTTTCTTTTTCTGTTTTTTAATTTCTTTTTCTTTTTTAAATTTCTTTGCAAATCTATTTAAAAAGGAAAATTAGACTGATTTTTCTCCAGTTTCTGAAAGGATTTTTTTGTTGCTGAGGTGATGTGTTATCCCCCGTGGGGATTTTCATATCGAAATGGTCATCCAACATCCTTGAATTAATCCTATTTTAATTTATATTTGCTCTGACATATTTTATTACATGGAGTTCTCTTCCTGTATCATTTTTTAATATTAAAATAAAATTTTTAATATTAATTAGGATCGGGTTTTTGGAATTTACCTTCCTGCTTTTTCCGCTTGGATTAAAGTATCTGAATATATATATATATATATATATATATATATATATATATATATATATATATATATTATTATTATTATTATTATTATTATTATTATTATTAAACATTTATTGAATTAAACTAGACCAGTATACAGTTGTATTAAAAAGTGCTTAATACATATATAATGTAGAACTTTCAAATATTTTAATATGGAAATCAGTCGATTACGTAACTTTGGTTTCAACATTTTGGTATCTTCAAGCGTTTTATATCAGTTATTTTATTTTCGATTTATGCATTCTGAAAGTTCCAGTTGTGTGTTTGAAAAAAAAACGTTGCAGAATCAGTTGATATGAAACATCTGAATATACCGAAAGGTGAAATCAAGGTTTCGTAATCAACTGATTTATAAATGATAATGTATATATATATATATATATATGGTGGATTCTCTTCTCGTGAATGATAAATGAGGGTCAGTAATAGATAGTACCCTTCGTTTTATTGATTGTACCCTTCGTTTTATTGATTGTACCCTTCGTTTTACACTTTTGCATGCTTGCTTTGCGTAATTGTGAGAAAATCTGGTAAGGAGAAGACATTTAATTTGTGTTTTCTTGAGTGCAATACTAGTGCAGCCTTACTGCGGGTGACAAAGCCACACTGGCAGATGAAATTTGTTGAAGCAGGATTTTGATGGGGTTTCTGCTTCAGATCATGACGAAGCTGATCACGGTGCTTCAGTCTACTCTCTTCAAAACCCTTTAGCTTAGTGAGACATGTCTTACGCCCCTCCTTTCGGTTTGATGCTTGGACATCTCAGGTTTTAAGATCAAAGTTGTGACGTTTCAAGTTGCCTTTCAATTTGTCTTTGTAGCATAAGATTGGACGTCTAACTAAACGCTTGAAGTTTTAAGGTTGTCCATACAACACCTTTTTTTTTTAAGCCTATGCTCATTCATTCTCACAAGAGCCCTCCTAAGTTGTATGTTTGCCCGAATGGTTTTATGCTTGCGATGTTGTTACATTTCGTCAGTATTGCACTATTATTGACCCTGTCAACCTATTTTATACCGCATATGGCACAAAGACTGCGCATGTGAAAGGCATCGAGTTGGTTTATGTGCTTGCGGTATAGGGTCCAAGTCTCAGCACCATGGAGAAGGGCTGAGAGGACAACTGATCTGTATTTGTGTCGATCTTTACTCTGAGACACACGTTTTTAGTGTTGCCTAACCTATATTTAAAATTACCAGATGCTATACTGGCTTTGGCTATTCTGGATTTAATCTTTCTATCCATTTTTCTATCAGAAAAAACGGTTGATCCAATACATGCGAACGTCTCAGCAGTTTTTAATGCTGTACCATCAATAAAGGCGGAAGGATTTGTGAGTGAAGAATTTCCTGGTTTTGGCTGGTACATTAGCTCAGTCTTCTCTTATATTGATAGTGAGTCTTAATGTTTTTTGCTGTTTCAGATTATTTATCAAGCATAGTTTGAATATCTTCTAGACTGTGTGCTAATAGAATGGCATTATTTGCAAAGAGAAGATTGTGTACCAGCTGAAAACCAAGCTTCGATTGTGCTTTAAAAGATTGCTGATTGCGTAGACCTCCACTTGTTCTGAATTCAACATTGATTCCTTCACTTAAGTCAGACAATGCTTTTTTTTCAAGCATAGCAGAAAAGAAAAAGCTAAAGAGAAGAGGAGCAAGAGTGCAGCCCTGCTTTGTGCTGTTGTAGACAAAAAAGATGTCCGGTTTTCTCACATCCTGACCGTACAAAAGTTTTCATTCCATCATGAAACAAGATAATATGTAGCATTGTTTCTGGAACACTTAGTTTTGACTAAAATTTTCAAAGAACAAATCAAGATACAGTATCGAAAGCTTTTGTGAAGTCTACAAAAACAACAAATAGATCCTTGTTTTGTTCTTGTGCCTTTTCGTGAACCTGCTAGAGGCAAACGATCATATCCACAGTTCCTGTAACAGATCTAAAACCACACTGGGTATTTAGCAATGTCGATTCTGAGACAAATTCATTAAGCCTATTCAGGATGATGAGCAAGGATTTTGCCAGAAACCAAAAGAAGAGATATTTCTCTATTGTTGTTACACTCAGACTGCTTATCCTTTTTGCTTATACAAATAGATAACGTTACCCTGAGAGACACGTTTTTGGTGTTCCCTGACCTATATTTAAAATTACCAAATACTGTGCTAGCTTTGGTTATTCTGGATTGGACTTCTCATTCCTTTTCCTATCAGAAGAGACTGTTGATCCAAAATATGTGAACTCCTCAACAGTTTTTAATGCTGTTCTATCGATAAAGGCGAAAGGATTTGTGAGAGATGAATTTCCTGGTTTTGGCTGGTACATTAACTCAGTCTTCTCTTATATTGATAGTGAGTCTTAATGCTTTTGCTGTTTCAGATAATTTATCGAGGATAGTTTGAATGTCTTTTAGATTGTGTACAAACCAAGCTTCAATTGTGCTTTAAAACATTGCTGATTGTGTAGACCTCCACTTGTTCTGAATTCAACATTGACTCCTTCAATTAGATCAGAGAATGCGTTTTCAAGCTTGTTGGAGTTAGATCCATACAGCACCTTTACTTTTTTGAGTAGGAGAACCAATGCTTATCCATTCTCACAAGATGACCAGCCCATCTATTATATCTTTGCTAGAATAGTTTCATGCCTGCAATGTGATTATATTTCTTCACTATTGCATTATTCTTGACCCTGTCATCCTATTTTATACCACATATGGCACGAAGACAGTGCATGTGAAAATCAAGTTGGTCTATGTGTTTGCAGTATAGGGTCCAAATTTCAGTATCATAGAGGAGGGTTGAGAGAACAACTGCTCTGTTTATGTTGATCTTTACATTCAGAGACAAGTCTTTGGTATTCCATAACCTGCTTAAGATTACCTAATACTGTGCTAGCTCTGACTATTCTGGATTCAATATCTGAGTCCATTTTTCTATAAGAAGAGTCTTGTTGATCCAAGATATGTGAACGCCTCAGCAGTTTTTAATGCTGTACCATCGATAAAGGCGGAAGGATTTGTGAGAGATCGATTGCTTGGTCTTGGCTGTTACATTAATCTTCTTTATGTTGAGGGTGAGTCCAAATGCTTTCGCTGTTTCAGAGAATTTATCAAGCATAGCTTGTGTTACGTCGGGTAACCGAATTATGTGAAATAATACAAAACAACGTAATAGTATAAAAGTAGGTGCATTGACAGGAAAGAGAAGTATTTATAAGAGGTGACGATTAGTAGAATACAGAACAAAGTAATTAGTATACGGTATCGTCGTAGAGACGTGATAGATTGACTAGTAGAACCCTTCCGGTGCAATACCGGAAATACCCGACTGACTCGCTCACTCGACTTCCTTCCCCGAGATATAATCACTACTATTTTATATAGTGATTCGAATAGTCCATTTGCGTGGAAAAGTGGTGAGCGTCCCAACAGCTTGAATGTCTTCTATACGATATGCTAATAGAACGGCATATTCTGCAAAGAGAAGATCGTGTAGCAGCTGCAAACCTTGGTTGATTTAAAGACCCGTTTCTTTGATAAGCATACTCTGTCTGCCAACCAGACCTGATGATAATTATGTATGTTTTCAAGGAGAGATTTCATTTCAGGATTATTTAAATAAAAAATGTTTTGATGTTTTCGCTGAACATACCTTACTGTTTCTTTTGTCGAGTTCACACATTATGTTTTGTAAGGCAGACCAGGCCGATTCAACTTTTTACCTACATCAAGAGATGAATGTTTTAAGTCTCATAATGTTTGGAAGTAGTTTAATACTTCAATGAGTTTCAAATTCAAACTTTGCTACATATAACTTATTTATTGGTTTTGCTTGCTCTCTCTCTCTCTCTCTCTCTCCCTATATATATATAAATATATATATATTGTGATTGCAAATCGCCTGAAGACACCACATGGTAGAAACCTAGGCCGCGTAATAACTCGTTTACAAATGAAGAATATTCAAAAGTTCTATAATATAATTTTATGAAACACTTTTTAATACAACTGTGTACTGGTCTAATTTTGTTATGAGCAAAAACTAAGTAGGTAATCTATCTATCTATCTATCTATCTATCTATCTATCTATCTATCTATCTATCTATCTATCTATCTATCTATCTCAGGCATTTCATATCTATCTATCTATCTATCTATCTATCTATCTATCTATCTATCTATCTATCACAGCCTGTTCATATCTATCTATCTATCTATCTATCTATCTATCTATCTATCTATCTATCTATCTATCTATCTTTCTCTCCTCTACGTTGGAGTATTTCGTTTTTTTTTCTTAAGTCTTAATGGAAGATATTCAATAGTAGGTACATCAATATGTATGTTGCCGTCATTTTAAACGGCATATTGATATAAATATTTCGACGTCAGTTTTGACGGCTCATGTCCACGCGTAATATTAACCTTTTCTTTCATATTGGTTACAATTGTTAACACTATGCAAAAAAGGTTAGAGAAATGTTACAATTGTAATCAATATGCAAAAAAGGGTTAATAATATAATGATAACAACAACAAGAACAACTTAAAAAACTATCAAAATATAAAGACCTTAAAATCGAAATTTCAAAAACGTGACACTTGTGACACATGAAACACCAGCAAATCCTGTTGTAGATGCCACCCCTGACCTTAGGTCTTATTGTTGGCATCCGGAATGAAATGAATATCCACCAAAAATAAAAAGAAATGAAATAATAATTTCCATCTACAAATTTATTATTAGGGACATTAGTTGCAGATTGTTTCCGGATTAGAACCATTCAATACAAAACTGTATCTCTCTCCGTACAATTCAGACGATTTGTAAACTTACTGAGGTCTGCAGTTTGTCTCCAGCTTTCCTTTATTACTATGACACAGCATAGAAAAAAGACGCCCTACTTTGATATTTGCAAACAAAAGTCAAAGAAAGAAATCGTTATTAGCTATTTTGCTTAAAAAGATTTTTTTTTAAAAGTAAGATATTTTTCTTTGTTCACACAGAAGCGACAATGGCGTCGCGAGAATTGCTCTTCGAGGCACGAAATGACGCATGCGTTCTCGCAAAAACTGAACCGGAAGTAATGTCCATAACTCTGAGAAGAGTCATTAACATTACAAATTTCAGTTGCATGAAAACAAAAAGAAAAGTAAAAAAGTTAGAGGCGAAGTGCTTTTCAGTGATTTTGCTTCAGAAAAAGAATGAAGTGTCACGATATTTCACGAGACGCGGAGAGAGAGAGAGAGAGAGAGAGAGAGAGAGAGAGAGAGAGAGAGAGAGAGAGAAAACATAAAACTAATTGAAACACGAAGAGGATCACGCAAAGAATGCACACACACGTGCACATGTGGGTGGGGTGGGGATAGGGGGTTCTAAAAGGAATGTCTTGTAAAAAATATATGTAAATTAATCGTATGAACTGGGAATCGATAATCGATCAAGTAAGGAGAATGAAATAAACTAAAATGTTAATCCATTTCTTTAAGAACCAATCAACACACGAGTCAGTGGATGAATTTGCCTATCTCTCGTGGGCCTTTAAAGATATCTATCTATCTATCTATCTATCTATCTATCTATCTGTCTATTTGAAACCTTTTATATTTTTATATTTTCCTGTATTAGGTAAAACATAGATATCACACACACACACACACACACACACACACACACACACACACACACACACACACACACACACACACAGATTTCTCAATGGCCTTCTTTTAATGCGTATTTAGCGTTAAACCATTCTATAGAATGGCAATTCTCAAGGTTTGTGATTAATGGTGATATTTTAATAAGAAAGGCAAGGAAAAAGTATGTTTATTAAAACAAACACACACACACACACACACACACACACACACATATATATATATATATATATATATAATATCAAGTGGACACTATGTTGAGCTGTGACTAGACTTTTGATAAATTCTGGCCAATGGTGCAATATGACTAGTAAAACGTATTAAATTTTGCTGACATTTATTGGTTGGGTTGTAAGTTTATATTTCAAATTATTATATACATTATGAATAAGAATTTTTCCAGATCAGGATGTTGTTATTTTTAGATATTTAGTATTGCCGTTTTTCTTCGTTATTTATTACTTATTATTTAATTATTTTTTGTTGAATATTTTTATATTTATTTTATTTTTTGTATTCGTAGTTTGTTGATTTGATTATTAATTACTTAATTTGTTTATTTATTTATTTATTCGGAGTTTTTGTTTATTTTTTTCTCAGAGTTGATTATTTTATTTGTTTAATTTAAAGTATTGACTTTATCTACATATTTTTCTCTCTTTTTCTCTCTCTATATACAGTGGACACTGTTGAGCTCATCAAAACACGTTATTTTTAAAATTCTTGGTATTTCTAATGTAGAAAAATTATTTTGAGATAAGTTCTGATCATTTATTTAGTAATTTGTCTTAGTCTAGGAAAGGGATTATAGCTTTTTTATTCGCCAGAGAGAGAGAGAGAGAGAGAGAGAGAGAGAGAGAGAGAGAGAGAGAGAGAGAGAGAGATGAATAAAAAGAAATCGAAAAAGAAGAAAAAATGTAGAAATGACAAGAGATGAAGAGAAAGAAGAGAAAAAGAAAAAGTAAAAGAAAAAAGAGAAAAAAGCAATATAGAAAAAGTTACTTGGGGAGAGATAGAGACAAAGAGAATGAGAGAGAGAGAGAGAGAGAGAGACAGACAGACAGACAGACAGACAGACAAACAGACAGAGACTTTGAATGTTGTAGTCAGATGATGTTTTTTTATTCTCCATGATATTTTTGGTATTTTTTTATTTTTCCATGTTTAGAAATTATTGTGCTGTTCGTGTATTTACTTTGTAAAGCATGTTTTCTGTGAATAGTTTCTTTGTTTCCATTGTTCTTCACTTATTTTTATCTATATTTTTGTTCGTTATCTGTTGATTTTACAATAGCTTGATATATTACATTGTTTTGTAAACATTTGCTATTTAATGGGCATGGAGAATGTTTAATTGGGAAAATGTTTTTGCATGAACTTAATGAATATTTTTCCGACCTCTCTTTTTATGTTTTCGTTGGATGATGGGTTAAACTATATGATGTTTCTTTTTCTGTTTGTTATTTTTGTGGTGTGTAGTGTGTGGAGAGTTTTCTAGACGGACCTGTCCGTCCACTTTTCAGGGTTATTAACAATTTATTATATATATAGTAAATAGTGTATGTATGCCTATGTATACACCCTCCACACACACACACACACACACACACACACACACACACACACACACACACACACACACACACACACACACATATATATATATATACTGCGTTGTGTCATGATAATTGTTGTTTTTTAGTAGTTTTACTGATAAAAGGTATTTTTGGCAAGCAGGTTTTTATTGTAAAGTGTTTGATATCCGGGTGGAGACAGAGCGTTGATAGATTTAGTGTAAAGAGTTTGTCACTTTTACTGAGCAGATTCATACCGACTTCAAAGTTTTGTGAGGATACCGTTATGGTGCCGTTGCTAATCGGGGATGGAGTTCTGTTATGATACCCTCCTACGAAGAATGAACTCTTCCTCTTGCTATATATAAATTACCTGCGTGACTTCTAGAGAGTAGTTAAAGAGTAGTTAGTACGACAGTCAAGTACAGTAGATAACGATAGCTACTAGTTAGGCAGCGTAATAATACCTTTGGACTTACTTATTTTTATATTACTTATTTCTATGTTACTATTTATTAACACTTCTTTTCTTTAAACATTACCCATATTTATAAACAAAAGACTGACTACAAACTCCAGTAGCATAAAAATATTCAATGAAGACAAAGAAACATAAGAGTCAGCACTTAGAAACAGCGGATACCCAAATAAAATCAAATACACAAATGATGTAATGAATAAGTGAAGTAATGAATATGCATACACCTTGGTTCCCCCTCACAGTAATATGATTGGCTGGTGTCAACCATAAATACAGATTAAGGCGAGGACGAAAATAGGTCTACGGCTATTAGTCTACGTCTATTGACTACGCCTATTGCATAAGCCTACGTCTCAGCATACTGCATACGACTACGACGAGTACCGTCCATTACAGCTACTTGCTAGATTGTCCTACCCGGTTACATTTGCCAAGACTGCTTAGCTACTTTGAATAAGATATATATATATATATATCCCTTTCCGGGACATATCAACTAATGAAGATAAATCAAACAAAAAAAATATAAAAGAAACACAATCTGGTTCAACCCACCCTACAACAACAATATAAAACAAAAATAGGAAAATATTTTTCATTATAATGGAAAAACACTCTCACAAACACAGTAAACTATCAAAAATCATCAACAAAAACACAGTCAAAAATAATTACAGCTGCATAGAAAACATGGAGAAAATAATAACCAAACACAACAATAAAATGCTCAATAAAACCAATAACAACACAAATCAACAACACAATACGAACAAATGTAACCACCTAAAGAAAACAACTATCCACTTAATAATAAATGTCTAACAACAACATAATATACAAAGCTACTGTGACAAATAACACCAATACAAACAAAAAGATTTATAAAAACACCACTCACAGAAAGATTCAATAATTATATAACATCACTCAATAAAGAAAATAAAAAAAACACAACGCTATCAAAATACATATGGAATCAGAAAGAAAATACAGTATCAACAAAATTAAATGGAAAGTAGTAAAAAGATCACCACTACATTGCAGCAATAGCAAAAAATGCAAATTAGGCCTAGAAGAGAAACTAGCAATAATCAGTTTTAAAAACCAAAGGGAAGTATTAAATAAAAGAAACGAGATAATGAGAAAATATAGTCACACGAGCAAACAACTATATTACTACACAAATAACAATAGTAAACAAGAAAAATGAAAAATGTAAATAAAACTATAAATATATACAAATACTAAATCATAGAAAAACACACACCCACCCACACACACACACATACACACACACACGTATATAGGAGAGAATGTTAAGCTCATAAAAACGGAAAGAATAATTAACAACAAAAGATACAAATAAAAAACGAAACATACAAATAAAAAATAATATAAATATACAAACATACAAATAAAAATATAAATATACAAACACTCAATCACGGCAAAAAAAAAAAAACAAAACAAAAAAAATAAAAAACTAAATAATGTAACGATCACCAACGAAAAACTCACATAATGTACACAAACACAAATGCACACAAACACAAAAGCACACAAGAACACAGTGTGACTTATAAAGAAATCCTTGCGCGGTCAAACACGCCAACACGGTAAGATTAAAGGTCAAGTCAATAAAAGAGGTCAATACAACAAAAAGAGGTAAAATCAAACGACAAGAACAAAACAACTAATAAACTGCCATTAAGTGAACACCCACCCACGCATATAGCAAAAAGATTAATAAAAAGCTTTAAAAATAATTAAAAACCTGCAAAATAAAACTAAAAAAACAAACAAAACAATGAATCGCAAACCAAACCAAACCAACAAAATACTAAATCATACTGAGCTTATCAAGAAGAAAAAGTAGGAACCCCCCCACCAAAAAAACAAACAAACAAACAAACCTAGACTCAACAGCAACAAATCTAGCCCTGAAGAGTGAAGAAATCATGACGGTATCCTCACGAAATATTGAAGTTACCGATTTTGTTGGATAAGTATATTTCTCCTCGCTATATTTTCCCTTACCAGTGAGTATCTAGCAAATTCATCTGTTAATTATCTCAATATTGTGAATCTGATTTCAATTTCATGTTTTATCATATTTCCCCCAACATCCCTAGCGTTACATAGACAAAGTTCTTAGTGTGTGGGTTGTACTTAACAAGACAATGTTTTGTATATCTCTTAAGCTGGGGTTTCCAGGGATTCTTTCAATGTGTTTTTTGTTCCATTTTTTATCATTCCAAGTGCACCTACTATAACTGGTACGATACTTGTTTTCAATTTCCACATTTTTTTCTATTTCAATTTCCAGGTATTTTATATTTTGAGAGTTTTTCGAATTCCTTGGTTGCTATGTTACAATCCGCTGGACAAGCCATATCAATTAATAAGCAAGTTTTTCCTTTTTGGTTTTTAACAACAATGTCCGGCCTATTTGCTTCAATTTTTCTGTCTGTATAGATGGTGTAATCCCAGAGAATGGTGACATCTTCTATTTCTGTAACCGGTGCTGGGTGATGTTCATAACCATATCAGTGTTTGTTTACATATTTTCCATAGTGTTTGCACATTATTATTATTATTATTATTATTATTATTATTATTATTATTATTATTATTATTTTCATCTATGCATTTTAGTTTTTATATTTCAATTTTTAGAAAAAAATATTTTGTTTTTGTGATCTTAAATATTTGTGACTATTTTTGTTTTTACTATACTGGCTCCGTTATTATTTGTATTATTTTTATGAATCTCTTTTCTTAATTCTGTAAAATATTTATTCTCGAAAATTTTCAAATTTGTTTAAAAAATGTTTTAAAAATTCAGAAAATGAAGTTTTGGAAGAATTCTTAAAAAGATATTATCTTCAAAATTATGTGATATTTATTTGTGATTGTAAGTAAAATATCTGCAACATTTTCGATTTCCATTTTTTTTTATCTCGCCCCTTATTTTGTTTCACTTTATATTTTTTGATGATTTTGGGGTGTGTTATTTTTGTGTGTTTATATATTTTTTTTCATCCCCTTATTTTGTTTCTGTTTATATAATTTGATTATTTTTGGGTGTTTTATTTTTGTGTGTTTATATATTTTTTCTCTGCTCCTTATTTTGTTTCTCTTTATAATTTTTGATGATTTTTGGGTGTGTTATTTTTGTGTGTTTATATATTTTTTCTCCTCCTCTCATTTTGTTTCTCTTTATATTTTTTGATGATTTTTGTGTGTGTTATTTTTGTGTGTTTATATATGTTTTCTCTTACCCTGATTTGTCGTTCCGAGTCGATATCCATTGCACCACAACGCACATGAGTTTACGATAAAAAAAACCTGCGCCAAAAAGATTTTTCAGTAAAATTACTGAAAAAAACCTCAACAATCTTGATGCTAAATATTATCATATCACATATGTGATGTGATAATGTTTAGTGCACATATACATACATACATACATACATACATACATACATACATACATACATACATATGAAATGATTTGTTTGAACATTATTTTTATCGATACTCGTATTTAAGTAGATATTCTGTTTTTAATTAAACAGTATTATATATTTATATCTAACAGTATTAAACAGTATTATATATTTATATCTACCGGCCTGATTATTTACGATAAATTTTTATTACGAAAATGTGTGTCATTCAGCAGGGTTAAACAAATGATTCAAACAAATCATTTCAAATTGTCGGTTGTTTATAACCAAGTTTCGTTAATTTTTGTTAATTTCCGTAACATGTCTACATTTATTGACATTACGATACATTTCAGAGCAGAGATGCTTGTTGCGACAAATCGAAAACTGTGTTATATAGGCTTGATTAAAACCTCGTTCAGACTAATGGTCATTCGTGGTCGAGAGGTCTAAGACGTGCCAGATCACATGGTAACTTCTCCTATGTAGATAGGGGTCACAGGTTCGAATCCTGCCAAATGACACACATTTTCGTAATAAAAATTTATTGTAAATAATCAGGCCAATAGATATAAATATATAATACTGTTTAATAAAAAACAGAATATCTACTTAAATACGAGTATCGATAAAAAATAATGTTCAAGCAAATCATTTCAAATTGCCGGTTGTTTATAACCAATCTTCGTTAATTTCCGTAACATGTTTATATATATATATATAGTAAAACCAGTATTAATCAAGCTATAATTTAAATCGTCTTGTTTAACCAACCGAGAACGAACTCGGAGGGAAAAAAAGAGGAAGCAAAAAAGAAACAAACGAAATACATGAACAAAAAGTCAAGCACTCGATAGAAAGAAAAAAAAAACAAGACGAAAACCCAATTTCCCTGACGAGCCGTTAGGCAAAACCGTGGTCGGCTCTTGGCTCTTGCTTAGATTTCTGTCTTTGTCTGTGTCTGTGTCTGTCTTTATATATATATATATATATTTATATGTCTGTCTTTATATATATAAAGAAAACTTAATAGACAAAGATTCTCAGTGGACCGTTGCGTCAAAATAAATTCCGTTTTCTTTTTAAAAGTTTTAAGCTTGTATTACTACTTTCACTTTTACTTTCTTTTAAACAGTTCGAGTTGAATTTGACATGACGTTGATTTCATTTACATAATGTTATACCAGATGCCGTTTACAGATGAAACAAAGAAGAGTAGAAATTGGTATAGAATTGGTGCTAAGAAAGGAATCTGGTGGAAAGATAGAAAGAAAGAGGAAGTGAAAAATGATGAATAGAAAATCGGAAGAAAAAAAGAAAGAAATAGAAGCAGGAAAAGGAGAAAAAACGAAATGGATATTAAAAATTGAAATAAGAGAGAATCAGAATAAGAAGAAAGCAAAGAGAAACTGAAGAAAAAAAAGAAGGATAACTAAAGGCAAAAAAAAAAAAAAAATAACCGAAGAAGAAAAGAAATCTAAGAAGTGAATACAAAAAAAAAAAAAAAAAAAAAAAAAAAGAAGAGAAATCAAAATTACAGGAATAAGTAAAGAAATGAAAGAGAAATGAAGTGGCTGGAGAAGAGAAAAGAAAAATGAAAGAAGATAACAGAGAGAAAGATGAGAGAAAAAAATAAAAGGAAGTAAAAAGGAAACGAAAATAAAAAGAAAGGCAAAAAGAAAAAAGAAAAAAAAGAAAAAGAAGAAAAACAAAAAGGAAAGAAATGAAGAAAAAGAAGAGAAAATAAAGGAGGAAAAAACGAAAAAAAAAAAAGAAAGTAAAATAAACAATAGAGAACAATTTATTTGAGAATGATAAGATGGCATTAAATAAATAAATAAATGAATAATAAAAAAATAAAGGAAAGAAAAAGGAGAAAGAGAAGAAGAGAAAGAAGAAAAGAAAGTCTAGGAAATAATCTAAAAGAAAAAATTAAAAAAGAGGAAAACAGAAAAAAACAATATTATGAACAAGAGGAAAAGAGTAAGAGAGAAAAAAGAAAGAAAAGGATACTGAGAGTGAGAAAAAAGACGAAGAAAGAAAAAGAAAGAGAAAACGAAGATAAATAATGGGAATGAGAGAAGTAGAGAAAGAGAGAAAACATTAGAGACATAGAAGGAAACAATATTGGGAATGTGAGTAATAAAATTACAGCGAAGGAATTGGTGATCGGAGAAACATTGGGAAGCCGAAAAATAGATGAATAGAGATTTTCGGATAAAAACCGAAGGAGACATTATTTTATTTGGAGTGAAAGAAATAATATAGAAAAATGAAAGAAATATAGGAAAACAATATCTGGAGTGAGAGAAATAGATTAATTGTAAAAAAAAGGGAAGAAGCGGAGGAGAGCAGTATTGTAGAGGTTTAACGCAGGGAGCTGGTTAATGTTTCTTTAATTCGGCCTTGTGTCAGACTTAATCGAACTTCCTACAGCTTACAAGTTTTATGCAGAATTATCATCAGAAGGTTTTCATCAGAAGGTTGGTTGTCGGCAGGATGGAATATGTGGCATTGTGTGGAATAGTGTAAGAATAAAATATAGAAATTTATTAAAAGCAAGAATAACAAGAATTCGTAGAAATTAATGTTCATTGAGAAAGTTAAGGGTATCAAGAATTCGTGCAAAATGTAGTAATTGTTGAAAGAGATAAGGAGAAAGAGAAAGAAAACCATATCCGAGTCGCTTAATGTTGAAGTTACATTTTAGATGTTTGTCTCGCGGCCTCCATCTGACTCTCTTGACTAACGCCGAGGTCATTTATAGTCTTTTTCAATTTAGCAGTGGAACGATAAGCCCTCAAGTCTTGCAAGTCGCTCCCATTGGTCAAAAATCATTTAAACACCGACTTGCGAAATCTGGTTTCAAGCACATGGTCAACATTTTTCTAATTGGGAAAAACCAGGATTTCACACGTCCTTGTGAATTTTTGTAAAAGTGAAAAAGAGAGTTGATTTTAATTCTTTTCTTATCCCTACAGAGGAATAGAGAGTAAATGAGAGAAAAGGGTGAAAAATATTTATGGTGAGAGAAATAGAGCAAAAGTAGGGGAGATATGAAAGAAAATAATTTTGAGAACGATTGAAAAAAAGGAAGAGAAAAATGTTAAAAAAAAAAAAATGCGATATTTGGGCTGAGAGAAAAATAGATGTTAGAAAACAATAAAGAATCCTATAAAACAATATTATGAATGAAAGAAAAAGAAAAAAAGGAGAGAATTGAAAGCATACGATATTTGGAATAAGAATACAGGAATATAAAACAGAGTTGTTAAACTGAAGAAAACAATATTGAGTACGAGAGAAGTGTGGATCAGTCAGATATGGAGACGATCAGAAGACATCACTTTAGAGAACGAGCGAAACGAAGTAAAGAGAAATAGGCAGAAAAATAAAAGAAAAATATATATGCATTTTGAAAATATGAAGACGAAAGAAAAATGGGGAGTAACAGAAGAAAATAAATTTGGGAATGCAATAACAAGCGCCAGAGGGAAAAATAGATATAAAATGGTTTTCATTAGAACCAGATTCTTGTTTTTATTTACTGATTTCTTTCTTTAAGATTTAAATGTGGAAGAAAAATTAACCGAAAGAAAGATACGGAAACAATACTGTAAATGAAAAGTGATCAATATATTTAGATAAACAGAGGAGGACCATATTGAGTACAAGATGAAAGAGACAATATCAAAGATCATTAGACAAAAAGTGAAAGGCGAACCTTGTATATTTACTTCATTTGAAAATGTCTCCTTCTCCCAATGATGAACCTTTCGTGAAAATGAAAAAGAAAATTTGCTTTGATTAATCATCTAATGGCGATTTATTGTTACAGAAAACAATTATTCGCCATTGTCAGTTGGTGTGTAAATAAAACGCGCCATTTTGGAGACAAATCTTTTTATTTACATGTTTTTCTTTGTATGTCTCAAGTTAATATTTTAGAGATAAGAAGACATTTTTAATAACTTTAAAGGATCATTTTTTCTTTATTTTTTATTGTTGAATTATAAACATTAGACTCCATCTTAATTGTCTTCGATATATAAATAGTCACTTGGTGCATTACGGTCATTTGTATTGTTGGAGTTGGAATTGGAGTTTTGCTTAACGGCATAACAATCTCTGTAGGTTATTTAATGCCAAAAAGGTGGGGGTTTTAAGGTACTTTTTTAAATTTTCGGTTATAGTGAGAAGGTTGATTTAATTAGATTTTGATGAAAATTTATATATTTTTATTTTAGAAAATAAAAGATGCCTTCTAGTTTTGCATTAAAAAATGTATTGCTGGTAGTAATTTTTTCCTTCAAAAAATGTATTATGGCAATTTTTTTTCCTTCAAAAATGTATTATGGCAATAATTTTTCCTTCAAAAACGTATCATAGCAATAACTTTTTTCTTCAAAAACATATGGCGATAACATTTTTTTTCTTCAAAAATGTATTGTTGGTAATATTTTTCCTTTAATATATCTATTTATTTCTATGAACGTATTTTTACATTTTCATAGTTTTTTGACCCCAGTTTGGGGATAAAGTATTTTCCCATAGCTGGGACCCTAACAGGTGCTACCACTCCGGGTTAGGGTGTACCTGGGAACAACAGCAATTAAGATGTGGTTTTATGCTCCTCACAGCCTCCCAATCAGAGGCCTTGCTGCAGGATGCAGTTTACGGTCATACCCAGGACCTTGTATTGTTGGAGACATTTTGAACCCAGATTCAAAAGGATTAGAGAAAGAAACGAGTATAAACTGCATACACACCGGTTTTTGAAAATATAATTCAATAAAATAAAATTTTAACTAAAACAATTAAAATTCGATTTAAATGTTTCTTTATGTTGAAATTTGTACATGAAGTAGCTTTGAAGGAGCCGAAAAAAATCACCAAACAGCGAAACAAAACGTTACACAACAATAAAAATTTATATCAATTGATTTGAATGAATGCGTGAATGGAAGCAGAGAATATCTTTTGTGAAAATTGTTTCGTTTAAATGTAAACTGCTGTAAGAAAAATGGTAAATTGGGATAAATGTGATTGATTATCATTTATCTTCTGCTTACAGGACATCGGGAGGATTAATGTCAGATTCCCGAAAGGCGATGTTTTTATTCGCCTGATTGGTTTTCGATTTGCATGGACAACAGGAATTCCAATATTGCTCGAGGCATGTCTGAAATGAATTCGTCTTTGCCTATAAAGTAAGTATTATTCGATTTATTCATCAGATCGGATGATGTTCAGTTGGGAAGCGGAGAAGTATATAAATCAGAAAAGGAGGAGGAGGAGGAGGAGGAGGAGGAGGAGAAACGGGACGAAAACAAGACGAAAAAGTAGGAAGGATGGCAGGTTGAGCGGAAAACAATCTTAATGTTCAACAAATAATGTTCAACAAAAGATGATGAAGAATTCAATAAAATGCATGTTTGAAAGGAGTTCAGAAAATGATAATGCCGAATTGAGAATCTATCTATCCTATTCATATGTATGTATGTATGTATGGGCGCGTTGCCGAGTAGTTTGATCGTTTGCTTTATGACCATGAAGCACAAGTTCGAATCTCAGCATGGTCGATTTGTCAGCAAAGTGACTTCTTGATGTCATCGGTCTGGAGAAGATGATTTCAGCGTGCGGCACCTGAAAACATTCCAGGGGTTGACACAAGCCTTGTGAGTGAAATTAAGTAAACGCCTTTTTTGAGCAGCCGTCGGAGTCAAAGGTCATCGTGACCGAGGCTTTGAGCGTCTTTACTTTGTTCAGACTCTTGTTCATGCTAGATAATGCGCTCTCTTCCAGAAACTGTAACTAAGATCCGCTCAGCATACATGCAGTATAAAAACAGGTGAGCTCTGTGGGTGTTGAACAAAACCCAAGTGTGCCTGAGCAAGCGTCTGCAGTGGGGATTAACTAGCCTCCCTTGTATCCTCGAATACAAGTGAACAGCTATATATATATATATATATATATATATATATATATATATATATATATATATATATATGAATCCAGGTGAATAGGATATAAGTTTTTACGATTTTGAGTCCACTGGCATTTTTTTTTATATAAACAGGGCTCAATTGATCAATGCAATAAATATTGTAGAGCTTAACTTAATCATATAATTATGAATTAAATGTACATTGCGACACGGAAATGTCTATGTTTCGAGATAGAATCTCGTCATCAGACAATGTTGGATGTTGGTTGTCATAATGATTTACATGTCGCAATGTACATTTAATTCTTTATATATATATATATATATATATATATAATTAAGAATTAAATGTACATTGTATATATACAATATATATCAGCCAGTTACTTGAGCAGGCGTATGAAATATGGATACATGTATGAATGTATCTATGTATGTAAGTCTGTGCATATCTATCTATCTATCTATCTATCTATCTATCTATCTATCTATCTATCTATCTATCTATCTATCTCAATTTATTCATATCTATCTATCTATCTATCTATCTATCTATCTATCTATCTATCTATCTATCTATCTAAAAGTTTCAATAAATTGTATGTTGATGCTAAAAGATAAGAAATACTTAAAAATCAAGATTATTATGTCGACCAAACTCTCCTTCATGTCTGTCCATTCTGTTTTTAAGAATAAATAAGATTAACATGATCAAAATGTCACAATTCTATTCATTCCTTCAGTGACTGACACTGAATCAATCACTGTTTATACTTCGCACTTTAGGAATAACGCGACAATAAATGTGTCGGACTAAATTAGAACTTTTGAAAAAAATTTATCACAATGATTCGGTTGTAACATTTAATTATATGAAATGACAGGATGGTGATTTGGTGGGGGCTACTAATTGAATTTCAAACCCTATTCACTTTCCGACGTTAAGTAGAAGATATGGTTAATGTCCAAATTTCTTCAGTTCTGAAAAATTAAAATTTGAAAGTCTGTTTACGTTATGTTATATGTCTAAAATGTGTGTCGTCTTGCGCAAGATAAAAAGCCAAATTCTTTTAATCAAAGAAAGCGGCAGCTGTTTTTGTTTAAGTCTCAGGTTTGGAGTTTGTTTACAATATATACTCGCTGTCAAAACTTGTATGTTCTTTATTATTCTAGACAAAGAATAATTTTGAATTTTCCTTATTCTTAACACAATTATCTTTACAGAAAGATAACCACGGAGATTCTAAACAGAGTGTACCACATGGTTAGTTAGTAAGATCTTCTAAGATTAAGACGACTAGGATTGAGAAATTAGATATATCAATGTTTAATTTTAGGGCGGTGTCGTCAATATAATCAACAGATACAGTGACAGTCAGAGAATCGGGTCCAACGTTGCAGTCGTATTTCCTGTGACCGGAGCAAAACTAAATAAGAAAGAAGGAACTGGGTCCTACAGAAAGTGTTGATGATCAGTGTATTTCTCCCACGTTTTGGTAGGTTCGAAGCTAGCGTCCAGCTTCCAGACAAAAACAAGAATAGTCGTAACTTAATACGAACCTCTATAACAGTGCACGTCCCCACGGTCCCAACGGCACCGCCAGCCAATGTCCGAAACTGTTTTTATTGACCAAAAACACTGCCGACGCACCAGTCATTGCCGTTGGCATCGCTCTCAATCAGAGTCCCCGGTTTGTGCCAATTAGCATAAAATAACAAATGTCGAAGAATGTACTTTTCTTGGACCAAACTTGCGTGAGGAGGGGACGCAGCTGACGAAATGACGAACAAATGTCTAGCGTGGGATTATGCACGTACCCATTACAAAACAGCAGCCCGACAAGCAAAACATCTTGGACGCTTTGACTCCGGTAACTGTGAATATTTGTCGTCACTTGGAAAGGCTTGGTGTTTTTTGTAAGGCAGCTGTTGATAAAGGTCACACCTGCAATTTCCGTGTCCGGAACGAAAACACCGAGCCACGCATGACTGAAGAATGGAGAGGAGGAGGAGGAAGAGGAGGAGTCTGACTGGTTATTACTTAAGCGTTTGCGACTAGATTTCCCAAAAATTCTACTCCAACAGCTTCATTTCTCGTGCTTCCCGCTTGTGGAACTCCCTTCCACAACTCTGCTTTCCCGACAGTTACAATCTCCAGGTGTTTAAATGTAGGGTCAATAGACACCTCCTATCACACTAACTCCCAGTTATTCTCAGAACACTCTCATCTACCCAACCCTCATTCTCGGTATCCTTACCCGCCTATCACCCACCCTCTGACATTTCCTATATTTAATCATCCTTTCTCCACTCTGCGTAGCCCCCTGCGCAGTAGTGGCAGTGACATGCCTTGCTCGGGGTGAAACGCTTATAAAAAAAAAATCATCATCCTGCAGTAGAGGGATTGATTTTGCAGTAGATAGTAGAGATATTTTATTCAATAAACCTGTTTTTTTTAGAGTTAGCAACGGTGCTATGCATTTCATTGAAGTACTTCTTTTAGCCTGATTCTGCTAAGGGACAAAAGTTAATGATGTAATGAATAGGTAATGAATATGTATACACCTTGGTTCCCCCTCACTGGAATGTGATTGGCTGGTGTCAGCAATAAATACAGACGAAGGCAAGGGCGTCCAGAGTGAGTGAGAGAGATCTAGAGATCTTTCCACCAGCGGTCTGTTGGTCTACCACTGACTACGCCTATGTCTCAGGACACTGCATACGACGATTACGTCTACATACTAGGTTGACCAACCCGGTTACATTTGTCTAAACCACTTAACAACCTCGTATTGATATATATCTCTTTCCGGGCCATATCAGTTAACAAGGTCACAGACAGAATTACGTAACCTTGTCCGTGGTAAACAACATAGGCAGAAAATTCCACACTATACTTTGCTGTCAATCCCCAATATCATAAGATTTTGGAAAATTCAAATCCAACCTATCGAGACGACACACCACTTCCAATCTAGGAGGGAAAAGAAAGACGGATGACCTTTAAGGTATGTATTAATCAACAAAGAGGTTATTTAAAGCCAGAAATCATTTCTAGTATGTATTTCTTTTGTGGGAGAGATAATGATTTAGTGGTGAAGTAAAGATATAATATAATCATTAACTGCGTTTCTATATAACATATACCATTCTATATACCATATAACATTTTATATATCACGTGCCATTCTCTATACCGTTTAGCATTCTCGATACAATATGCCATTCTATATAACATATAGCATTCTTTATACCATATAGCATTCTATATACTATGTGCCATTCTCTATACCGTTTAGCATTCTCGATACAATATGCCATTCTATATAACATATAGCATTCTCTATAACATATACTATTCTGTATACCATTTAACATTCAATATACCATTCTTTTTACAATATATAATTCTCTATTCCATATAACATTCTACATACCATATAGCATTTTGTATACCATGTGCCATTCTCTATAACTTTTAGCATTCTCGATACAATATGCCATTCTGTATATTATATATCATTCTCTACACTATATATAATTTTTTATACCATATACCATTCTATATATCATAAACTATTTTTTATATCATATGCCATGCTGTATACCACATGCCATTCTATATGGCCTATACCAATATCACCTAACATTAAGAAGTCTGGGGCTTATATAACATTCTATATACTATATATCATTTTCTATACCGTATACCTTTCTATATACCATATAACATTTTCTAAACCATAGATTATTTTATATATTCATTGGCGTGAAAGACGTTGGGGACACTTTGGTAAATTAATTGTTAATTTTACTCTAGTAACAGTATTAGCATTTATAATTTAGCTTATCAGTATGCTTTTCTCGGTAAATTTTATGATCTTTGAGAGTTAGAAAGCAAGGTAATGCTGTGTGTGGAGTTGTAGATCCTTTTAAAATAGTTATTCTGAAAAATGGCCATGCAAAAATAATGATCGACTAGCAAAAATACTTTTCAACTCTTTTCTTAAGTTAAAAAGGGCCTCTTTTCTGAAAAATGTCATCAAAATACAACAACACCAGAATATGGAGTTAATCGGAGAGCCGAGTTCAAATTCAAGTTGAATTCGTTGCATTCACTTACGCGCAGATACTCTTGGGAAAGGTACTAATCTACCTCTTCTCCCTCCGAATATGGGTTGAATAGTAGGGCAGATTGGTTTTTATAGCCTTGGTTGGTAACCAGTCTACCGCAGAAGAAATGGCAATCCAATGCTGAAAAATTTTCTACCTTGTCAGTCATGGATTGAAAGAGAGGTGATTGTCAAGCGTGCATCACGTATGACACTTAACTGACTGACTGGTGTCATGTCTCTACTTTTCTGTATGGTAATGAATGCGGAACAACGTTCCCTCATTAATGCGCCAGAGACGAGAGTGCACGGAAGAAAGCACTTAAGAATACCACGGAGAGATTATATGATAAACTATTACGTGTTAAGAATAATAGGAACTACAAAAAAACTGGTGTTAACTAGTAAAAATCAATTGCTCAAACGTTTGGGGTATTTTTTTTTAATCATTTCATCCCAAGCAAGTCATTCCATTGCCACTATTGCGCAGGGGGTTACATAGGGGAAAGTGATTGGAAAGAGTGGTTAGATATCGGATATGTCAGGAGGAGGGTGATAGACGGGTAAGGATAGCGAGGATGGGGGTTGGGTAGATGGGAAGGGTGTTTGAGAGAATGGATGCGAGTTAGTGTGTTAGGAGGTGTCTATTGACCTTACATTTAAACTCCTGGAGATTGTAGCTGTCGGGGAAGCAAGTGTATGGAAGGGAATTCCACAGGTGGTAAGTGCGAGAAAAGAAGCTGTTGGAGTAGAAATTGCGGTTACATCATATCTGTTTCACTGTTAAAGGGTGGGACCTAGTAGCTAATCTAGTATCTCGTGCAACAGAATGGACAGACATGAAGGAGAGTTTGGTCGACATAATAACCTTGATTTTTAAGTATTTCTTATCTTTTAACATCTACATAATATTTATTGAAACTTTTAGATAGATAGATAGATAGATAGATAGATAGATAGATAGATAGATAGATAGAACAGACTGAAATAGATAGATAGATAGATAGATAGATAGATAGATAGATAGATATGAACAGACTGAAATAGAAATAGATAGATAGATAGATAGATAGATAGATAGATAGATAGATATGAACAGACTAGATAGATAGATAGATAGATAGATAGATAGATAGATATGAACAGACTGAAATAGATAGATAGATAGATAGATATGAACAGACTGAAATAGATAGATAGATAGATAGATAGATAGATATGAACAGACTGAAATAGATAGATAGATAGATAGATAGATAGATAGATAGATATGAACAGACTGAAATAGATAGATAGATAGATAGATAGATATGAACAGACTGAAATAGATAGATAGATAGATAGATATGAACAGACTGAAATAGATAGATAGATAGATAGATAGATAGATAGATAGATAGATAGAGTGAGTGAGGGCACCAGTGATCTCTATAAACCAAAGAAAGAAAGCCAATTGAAATTAACACTCAGAAGAAGGGCTGAAAATAAAAGAAACAGTGAAACGCAGTGTGTAACCTACTTGACAAATGACGTGATTTCTACTGTGTGGTACAGTTACTGATTCTGTGCTCATTGGTTTTATTAGAAATAAATCAATTTTCTCGAATTTACAAAATTTGCTTAACACACACAAAACTCGAGAAATTTCACTTGAATGCGAAATGTTATTCGGCCAATAGAAAATTAGGAAACATCTAAAAACAAAAATAAAATTCAAATAATCTTTAATTATCAAAAACAAATTTCTTTTACGGACCCTTTTCGCGAGCCGACGCAATTTTTTTTTGTCGTCCAAATAAAAGGCCAGAAACACATCCGGGAGTGAATTTCCAAATGACCTTTTTGAAATAAAAAACATTTTCAACAGTCGCCAGAGAGATAAGATGACGAGCTTAAATAACATGTATCCTTGACAAACATCAAGCGATCGCTATTATTACCTCTCTCTTTCCTTCTCACCTCCTTACTTTTCAACATTCACCATGAGCGATATTTCAAAGACTACCCTACCCAACAATAAACGCTCATACATACATACATACATACATACATACATACGTTCCTGCCTACGTACACATAAATTCACTCTTGCAAGTACTACTACGAATTCTTGATATCCTTAACTTCTTAATACTGTTTCTCATGAACATTAACTTCTACTAATTCATGATATTTTTTCTATTAATAAATTTCAATTTCAGCAGACAAAAGGTATCCTTTTATTCTTCCATACATTCCAATCTCCAACATTTCTGATGATTACGAATAAACCTCTAAGTTGTAGGGAGTTCGGATATATATGACACAAGGCCAATTCAGTAAACATTAACCATCTCCCAATAGCTTCTCCGTCACTGCTTTCTTTCCAATTCCAGATACTTTGGGAAAGTTTCACCTGGAGTCCTATTTCTTAAAAAAACTTAATAGAGAATTTTTGTTCTATATAATTCTTATCCCAAAGCCGTTAAAGTGGTATTTTACTTAACAGAAGCGTGGAAATACATGCTAAAATTTAATGCATGATAACATAATGTGAATGGTTGAACGAGATTTATTTTATAGATCTGCTTAAGAAACGAGATGTAAATGAATGTGAACTCCATCAGACAATCAGCCTAACGATCCATTATAACAAAACTCATCATCCGAATTATGAGAGCACACGACAGAATGAGACCAGAGACAGGACAAAACAATGCAGGTTCATCAAAGTCACTGAAGCAAGAAATTTATTGATTATAATCGATCCACTTCATGTCAGGGGTTAATGCTAGCCCAAGAAGGATCAATACGTCACTCTACTGGAGGTTAGCATTAGCCGTGATGATTGGGGGTGGGGGTGAAAATGTTTTCGCTTAATACATTGTTTAGATTTTCATTTGCCTTTCAACTATCTATTAAAATGCATAAGTATATTCAAGATGGAGTCTAAAGAAATTATATAGAAAATAAATTAAGTACACAAAAACAAGTTCTTACACCTCAGAGATGCACGGAGACGTTCATGACACGATATATAAAGATCTTAAATTGATGAGATATTATTGCTAAACGGCAAAATAAACTTTCCAAACAGATTTTATGAAGAAGAGGATTACTGAACATTTGAATCACCAAACTATTCAGACACTGTTTATAGGTTATTACACATACTAATATCATTACAGAATAGCATTACCAGTAATTATTTGGCTTACGGGAACGTCACGTTGAAACACATAAGATCATCGAAGTGTTGTAAGCATGGATGTGCCGGTAGAAGTGGCTTACATCCAAATCACGTTGAAACACCAGTTTCTGTACAATCATCGAAGTTAAGCAAGCTCATACCAGGTCAGTATCTAGATGAGTAGCCACTCGGGAATACCAGCGTAAGCATGGATGTGCCGGTAGAAGTGGCTTACATCCAAATCACGTTGAAACACCAGTTTCTGTACAATCATCAAAGTTAAGCAAGCTCATACCAGGTCAGTATCTAGATGAGTAGCCACTCGGGAATACCAGTGTAAGCATGGATGTGCCGGTAGAAGTGGCTTACATCCAAATCACGTTGAAACACCAGTTTCTGTACAATCATCGAAGTTAAGCAAGCTCATACCAGGTCAGTATCTAGATGAGTAGCCACTCGGGAATACCAGCGTAAGCATGGATGTGCCGGTAGAAGTGGCTTACATCCAAATCACGTTGAAACACCAGTTTCTGTACAATCATCAAAGTTAAGCAAGCTCATACCAGGTCAGTATCTAGATGAGTAGCCACTCGGGAATACCAGCGTAAGCTTGGATGTGCCGGTAGAAATGGCTTAAGGCCTCCCTCACGTTGAAATACCGCTTACAGTACGATCAATGAAGTTAAGCAACGTCGAGACCAGTCAGTACCTAGATGGGTGACCGTTCGTTAATACCGGGTGCTGTAAGCTTGTATGTGTGTGTAGTATAATGGATAACGGCTCGAAAATTGGAAATCGGAGAACCGTGTTCTAATTCCAATCACGTTCGTTATATTCACTTACTCGCAAATAGCATTGGGGATAGTATGAATCCACATTTTCACCCCCACTTATGGGTTCATAAGTATCGTTTGTATGTGTAAATCATTATTATCTCCGAAAAGATTCTTAAAATGAAATAAAAAATTTCTGGCTTTAAATAAGTGTTGATAATCCATAAAAAATGAATCACTCAATCAATTGTAACTAAGGTTGCTGGTGAGAAACGTTTTTATATTTTGATGTTATTTATCTGATAATACTGGAATCCGAACCTTTGAGTAACTCTCAAGGAGCCTATCAAGCTAGATCGAGACAATGTATCTAATTTTGGGACTTCCCGTTTCTTATCCTATTCTTAACACATATTTTCGTCAGAAAATTCTGAAATACACGAGAAATCATGCTTTTGACCTGAACGATCAACATCAGCAACATTTCCATTTTATGAGCCCAAAGTATGATCATTATTATTTGGCTTTTGTGTCTAGCGAATGATGGAAGATAAAAGAGACCGTGTTTGCCACTCTTGTTTTAGAGTCAAGAGGAGAATGTGCGATTCAAGCCAGTAAACTTTGCCCATTAATTAGTAAAAGGTTGCCCAGCTGGTCTTTTGATTTACCTAAATGTCACTGCTAAATGCTATAAATAGCAACCCTCAAAGCTGAATGTAGGGAGAAGACTTATTGGTATGGACGCTTCAGATTGACCAAACTCCCTTTCTAGGGTATAAAATGAACTTCCCTAGCGTCGAGGATCAGATATCTGTGAAAAAATCAATAAAATTCAAAAGAAGAAAGTGCGAATCAAGCCGATATAATGCATGCATGCATCTATCTATCTAAGTTTGTTCATATCTGAGGCTTACGCTCATATCACGTTGAATACACCGATTCTCGCGCGATCACCGAAGTTAAGCAACCTTGAGCCTGGTCAGTACTTAGATGGGTGACCACTTGGGAATACCAGGTGCTGTAAGCGTATAGTGACGGATGTGCGTTGTGGTGCAGTGGATATCGGCTCGGAAAGAGAAATCAGTGAGCCAAGTTAGAATTCCAGTTGAATACCTTGCATTCACTTAAGCACTGGTATCCTTGGGAAAGGTATTAATCCGTCCCTTCCCAGTTATGGGTTAAATAACAGGGTAGGACTTGGGGACCCTGCCCTTAAAAACAAATTCCAGTGAATCTTAATACTCGAAAAAGAAAAAAGTATTACTAGACATAAAACAACAATAAATTGTTGAAAGAAAAAGGTATTACCGGCAATCAATAAATAAAGTTTAGTTGGCAATAAATGACCCGCCGAGGTTGATTTGCCATAAAAACAAAACAACCAACCAACTGTTCATATCTATCTAGTTCACTAGTCTAGTTGGTTAACGCGTTTGTTTGTGAATTTGACGGTCTATTAGTCCTTCGGCTATGCTTTGTGTACTTGGACTCAGTGGAAAACAGGACGAGCAATAACTGAGTATTATTGCAAATAAGAAGAGCAGTGAATGAGCAGTAGAACGAGAAGAGTCTGGAATTTTAGATTTATTAAAGGACTAGATTCTAAATTCCCTGGAGATTTCTCTGATCAATGCACACCTGAAGAAGTTCGGAAAGCACTACGGCCGGAACCTTGAGGCAATAACTAAAGATGGTATCAATACTTTGCATGCAAATAGTATAAATAAACAACTTACATTAAATAAAATATCTTTCAACATTTGTATATAAAATATTTATCACACACACACACACACACACACACACACACACACACAGATATATATATATATAAACGCATAATATTCTATATATTCATTTTTGTGCTGTCTCGCCTCGTTATATATAAAGTCATGGGGCTGTTTCAAAATTTAAGCACTCTATAACATATCAGGATCAATTCATTTGAATCTTGTCTACAATACTGACAGCACATGGTTTTTAATAATGACTATAACGATCAAAAATGCTTGAATAAAAACAACGGAACACTCATGAACTTCAATCCTGATACAAAACAACTTTTTTGAAAATTGGAAAAACATAATAAAAGACAATCCTTTTCGGCTGAATTTAATAAAACTTATTTGGATGAAAACTTGTTTGTATGAATGTATTTATCATGAATATATTTTGTTTGAGTATAAAACTTTTCTCTATGGTACCGAGACTTTATGAATTTAAGCACAGTACTAGATTGGCGGTAAGGTCTCATCATTTTACATTTGTAACCGTAAGTTCTATGTTAACAGTTTCTTCTCTCGTCCTTCTCGCTTGTGGAACTCTCTTCCGTCTTCTGTTTTCCTAATCAAATTTAATTTTCAAAACTTTCAATGCAGTATCAATCTTTATCTTCTTAATTCTACCTTTGTTTGCTCCCTGTCCTTAAAATTGATTTTTTCTTATATTTTCTAAAACTCAGTAACCCCATTTGCATCTTAGTGGATTTATTGCCTTATTTGTTGTGAAATGATAAAACAAAGTATATTTAAATTGACAACCCCATGAAACAATCAATAATTTTGACGTCAATTGAAAAGATGTCTAATGGAAAAGAATGAACGCAGTTTCGTAGCACCTGTTTTGGTTTGGGAATTTATGATTAAAAAAAAAAGATGGAACGCCAATGGAAATATTCGAAAAGGGCAAGCGAAATAGCTTATCAAATCTTCGCTGCTAAGCAAATTTATTTTTTTTCTGTCTATATCAGTTTGTTTATATAAATTGACAACTCTCTCAATAAATTCAGAAGATAACCTGGCTTCCATATAATTTTACGGAGGACAGACGTAATGAGCCATTTGAAAAAATATGAGAAATATTAATAATATTTAATAATAAACCCACTACATAAATTGGTTTTACTACAACCACGCTCTCTCGTTGACTTACTTGCCACCTTTCTGATCATAGTTAAATTAAACAACATTTCTTAGAAAAACATAGCCATGTAGGCAATATTACACAGATTTTAGTCGATAACACAATAATACTCACACATGCAAACAGTAAAAAGAACCTTCAGATGTTGGAGGCCATCTACATTAAAACAAAACAACCCACAGTTAATAAAATCACATTTCAATCAGGTCACAACACATTACATTGCATTTAGACATATGGATCTCTTAACATTTCGGTCTCTCACGCGGTGTGACGTCATAGAACCGCATTGACTGTTATCGTTGCATAGCAATGTTTTATGTCAACACAAGATAAAATCATCTTTGATGGTGGATGTCTTTATGTTAACGTCCCTGTAACCTCTCTGAAGATGGCTCATGTGATCTAAAAGCTTAGAACCAGCATAATAAAAAATATCCAAATGGACCATTTTTATCTTTATTTTCACCTGAAATTAAAGCCAAAATACGATGTTTAGAACGGCTTATTAAACGTAATAGACACTCATTGCCTGTTATATTTAACAATATATGTTTAGAAAATTATCTGCTGCCTCGATACACTAAATTTAAGTGTATATGTACCAATTTTTATGACAATATAGCTGTCTTTTCTTATGTTCAGATGGGCTTGTCTTCCCAAAGACCTCTGTTTTTCTTCAAATACACTACACTTGTAAACATTGGTGATTACCAAATGGATTCATTAAGAAAATACAAAACAGAAAATCGGGACTAATTTCAGAACAGACTAAACGGAACACACTTGGGAGAATGAAAACAATCTGTTATACTTTACTGGGTAATAGGTTTGCTTGATTAATGCATTGAAGCAGAAAGGTCTTTTTCTTGGGTAAGGAAGTCGACCTAGGTTTTATTTTTAATCATTTCACTTCAACCAAGGGAATAAAGCCACTAAGCCACAAGGTGTGGTGCTTACTGTGTGTTAGAGAATATGAGACAAACACTATTAAAGTGAGAGAACAATAAAAGAACAGGAATTAAGCAAACAGAGTATTTTTGAATATCAAAGCTTATTGGAAAGCGAGAAGCCGGATGTGAATTCCACAAGTATATATATAAAAGTGTTGGAAGATCCTGTACAATTCTCGCTACATAGAGAAAATGATAATAAGATCTAGAAATATACCTGATATTTTATATATGATGAGTTTAATGGTGATTACGAAGCTGCTGAGCGTTCTGATAAGAAAAGAACTCTCACATTTATTGACAAGGGTCTCAAACAAAGTACAGAGACATACATCAAGTGTTTTGAGTAGATAGTGCTGCTCTGGGTCAGAGGGTGGCTGCTGAAAGGCCATATATCTACAAACAGGACTCTGAATCATGTTACACAAGCAAGGGTGCCCAGTGATCGCTGTCAGACAATTTTTGCGATCAAATCACCCCTTACATCTGGCAAACTATTTTCTCAGACTGCAACCCTCTTGATTATTATACGTTGTGCGCCGTTAAGCGAGAAGTCAACAAAACTTGCAACACTAAAGATGAACTGAAGGCAAGGATTATGACAACATTCACCAATTGAAACAAGGAGACCATCCAGAAGAGTTGCAGGAGATTCCGAAGTCGTTTGAGAATCGTGGTTGAAGCCAATGGCGATTTTATTGAATAAATTCACTCTTTCGTATTTCAAGATCCTTTTGTGTGTTTTTTTTTTGGCTAATATATCTGCCATTTAGATAATTCATCTATCGCACCCTGTATATTCTTCTTTTATGTACCATGTCCTTTCAGGACGTAGGGATCATGGTTCTCCACATCTCCCTATCCCTGGTGGCTCCTAGCACGCTTACTCCTGTTGCACCATGCAACCCTCGTTCCGTCATCCACTAGCTCAAGCCCATAAATCTAGAATACAAATGTATAGAAACTAGCGTGGCCACAAAATGATGGATCAGTTTATATATTGATTATAATATAGATTTGATCCCCCACTTTATATCCACATTATAATTTCTTATAAATGCTTGGCATATATCTTCTTTTATGTGCCATGTCCTTTCAGGACGTACGCGATCATGGCTCTCCACATCTCCCTATTCCTGGTGGCTCTTAGCACGCTTTCTTCTGTTGCACCATGCAACCCTCGTTCCGTCATCCACTAGCTCAAGCCCATAAATCTAGAATATAAATGTATAGAAACTAGTATAGCCATAAAATCAGGGATCAGTTTTCATATTGATAATAATATAGATTTGATCCTCCACTTTATATCCACATTATAATTTCTTATAAACAGTTGGCATATATCTTCTTCTTTTATGTGCCATGTCCTTTCAGGACGAAGGCAATCATGGCTTTCCACATCTCCCTTTCCCTGGTGGCTCTTAGCACGCTATCTCCTGTTACCCCATGCAACACTAGTTCCATCATCCACCTGATCAGGTCCTTCAAATATGTTATCCGCTGCTTTCCTCTGTCTCTTTTTTCCCTCTATCTGGCCTGTTAGTAACAGGTTCTCCAAGCCCTTCTTCCTCATTACATGTCCGAGGAACTTTAGTTGTCTCTTCTTGATGCTCAGTATTAATTTCCTTTTCGTCTCCATCCTTTCCAAAACCTCGTCATTGCTCACATGCTCGGTCCATGATATCCGCAGCATCCTTCTGTAGAACCACATTTTAGCTGCTTCAGGTTTTTTCCTTCACCTTCGAAGATATTGTCCAACATTCACTGCCATATTGAAGAACCGACATTACATAGCAATCCAGTATTCTCCTCTTTGTTTCTAGTGAAATTGTCCTGTTTCTTAATACTTTACTCAACTTCTGGAATGCTTCTTTTGCCATGCCAATTCGCCTTCGGATCTCAGTGTTGCACTTTCCGTCTTCTGTTAGAACACTTCCTAGGTATTTAAGTTTTTGTACCTGCTTGATTTTAGAGTCCCTTAACTGTAATTGGCATTTTGGGCTGCCCTTTTTGCTGATGATCATGCATTTGATTCGTACTTAAATATTTTGTTTTACCTTTTGAGATCAGTTGATATTTCAATGGTAAAGTTTTACTTGAAAGAGGAAAAGACATTTTGATTTGAATTAGGTAGATATTCTTTTCGACATCCTTGGTATATAGATATTTGCACAGGTGCACCAGGATAATGATTTCTGCAAGAAGAATCACAAATATGGCACTGACAATAGAATAAGTCTGGCTAGTATTCAAAATCATTATTAATTGTCGGCTTTCATTTCATTTCTTTTTCTCTTACGCATTGTAGAAATAGTCTTAAGTGGCCTGAATTCCTTGGAAATATTGTCGATTATTATAAATTTTTGATTTGTATTTCTTTCATCTTATTTCACCCGTTTTACACCAAGTAGTAATAGTCTTAAGTTAACTGGATTTTATACATGAAGTATGAACAATTATTAATTTTTGATTAGTATTTCTTTTATCTTATTTATCTTGCTTTTCCACTAAGTAGTAATAGTCTGATGTCTGAATTTCTTAGACGAACCATTGGAAATTATTATTAATTTCTTATTAGTATTTATTTTATTTTATTTATCTCGCTTTTCCCCATTATTTTATTTATCTCGCTTTTCTACACATTTGCCTGACCAATTTAGAGAAGCATTTGAGTAATTTTTATTATTCGTCTTGTTTTTTTTAAATCTAGCTTTCTTAGTTTTCATAATTACTCACTCATCTTCATCCAATTTTAAATGTTCAGAATGACGTTGCAATTACGAACGATATTTACAGCCACATCCCTTTTGAAAATGAAGAAAAAAAATGAAAACTTGGTTATTCTTTTGTAAGTATGAATTTGGGGACGGTGGCAACTTTCATGCAGTTTTAATTCCCAAAAGCTTCCGTTGCAGAATCGATATATTAAACACGGTTTTGTTTGCAATTGTCAATGGATTCCGACCATTTCTGTCCTTAATCATCGCAGCCCCAAGCTTCCTAAACAATTCGCAGCACGTCATTGTCGGATCCCTTTGCAAAACCGGCTGCATATTAATGTACGGTTTATGTCCCTTGACAAGACAATATCCGCTTTCTGCCAAACATGACTTGTCAGTGACCTTTCGACCGCGGAAGCCACGAGAAGTCATGCGAGTGCACAGGACTTTACATAAAGAAGGGCTTTGTTATGCACTTCTAAGCATTTCGGAGGACAATTCTAGGAATGCAAAACTGCTCTCGTTCTCTGGCAAAAATATTGGTTAATCAATTACATTTTCACACTGATTTATGTCGCAATGATGTAGATATTTACATAAGTCTTTGAAAGAATTGACTTAAATCGATCAAATCTATCTATCTATCTATCTATCTATCTATCTATCTATCTCAGTCTATCTCGTCTTCGTATCTATCTATCTATCTATCTATCTATCTATCTATCTATCTATCTATCTATCTCATCTCTCGTATCTATCTATCTATCTATCTATCTATCTATCTATCTATCTATCTATCTATCTCTGGGCTGATACTTGTTGACGAGCAATATTTGACAGTATTTTGAATCATTCAGATTCAAAATACTGTCAAATGTTAGAAAAAGAACTACTCCAACTACTTGAAACCAATCAGATTGACAAGAATGTTTCCCTTTTTCAAGAAGATCGAGCGCCATGTCATACGAGCAAAGTAGCAAAGGCCTGAAAGGAATCGCAAGGAATCAAGTCACTGCCCGAAGTACTGACATGAATCCAATAGAGTACGTTTGGGAGCACCTTGACCGAAAACTTCGAGTACGTGTAACCAAAATCACGTCACTGGCAACCCTTAAAAACATTGCCAAAGAAGAGTGTTGATAAATTGATTGAATCTTTGAAAAATCGAATACAAATACTGAAACTATTCCATACTAGTTACAAATACTGTTTATGCTGTGTTGGGCTTACGTTATTAAATTTTGAAATTAGATATGGCTAAAATATTTTCTTAGGTCACATCAAATATATATATATATATATATATATATATATATATATATATATATATAAAGATAAAAACTTTAATCCAAAAGGAAAAGCAGAAAGGTTAATCCCAAAGACTCGATCCTAATTAATAATGATATTTTAATATTAAAAACTGATCAAGGTGGAGGGCTCAATGTAATTAATATTTAAATTACAGAGCCAATTATAAAATAACTTAAATTTCGAAGTTCAAAAACGCTGTATGATCATTTCTACATGAAATCCCTAAGAGAGATTTCACATTTCATCGGCAACCTTTATACTAATAAAACAACTTGTTTTATTTTGAGTATAAAGGTTGCCGATGAAATGTGAAATCTCTCTTAGGGATTTCATGTAGAAATGATCATACAACGGTTTTAAACTTCGAAATTTACTTTATTTTAATATATATATATATATAAAGACCGTTGTGTATATATATATATATATATATATATATATATATATATATATACAACGGTCTTTATAAAAGGGAGGGATATTATACTAAAGAATAACTATGCAGCTATATACGAGAGTAAGTAAAAAATTATCCGCTTGTCACCAGAACATTTTTAGTCAAGAGTGCAGATAATTTTTGACTCTCCCTTGTGTAAGAACTGAGCCAGACCGTATCACCAAAACACTCTGCTGTTGTCGGCTGCTTTGTAATTTCTTTTAACAATATGTAACGCTGCTCTCATAGCCGCTCAACGAACTAATGGTAGCTGATTAAAAAAGGCACCGGATCACAGGGAGTTTCCGAACCACGGAGAGCCGGATAAAAAGAGAACAAACTGTAATAAACAGTTATTCTGCTCTTCAATTAGAGATTACTAGCATCATAACCCGGCGTTGCCCGTACAACTCAGAACATCTTAGTAGTAGAAGATGCCAATGAGAGGAGTAAATGGAAATCATTTATTGAATGTTTTTAATTTTATTTTCTGAATTATGAAATAGTAAATCTGAAAAAAAAAACCATAAATAATTAAATTAACCATTGACACTTCTTTTACATATTTTGTTTTTGTTTGAAAAAACACTTTTCTTTTTAAATATTTCATTTGTTTCAGTATTACGGGGAAAAATAATCATATATTTTTGATTGACCAAATGAATTTTTAAAACGTCGGAATAAAAATTAAATATAAAGTCTCATTTGTTTTTTTAAAAATATTTTAGTCGCGTTTGACACGTGTGATTTGATTTCTGTGACGTAATTTAGCAACCATCTCAGATCTTAGATGTTTTACGGGGCAAATGGAAACAATCGGCTCCATTGGCCAAAAAGTGCGAAAGGGAAAATTGCTGTACTTAAACTCCAAAATTATGTGTCGACCTGGCTTCCCTGTAGATATATGTCCCTAGAAAGTTTGAATGGCGTAGCTTAAAAAATGTAGGGAACAGTCGCACACAGACTCACAGATTGCTTTTTATATAGACAGATTTCAAACTGCTAAACAGAAATTTTACAGAATAAATACTTGTAAAAATTGATTAAAATATTCAGAAAATTTGAAACTCTTAGTATTGGCTGATAAGGTAAAAGAAAAAAATGAGGGAAATATTAGCCGAAAGAAATAATAACTGGTTTTTATAAAAAATTCGGATAAGTTAAGACTATTGCTAAAAAGTTTAAAGGCCAGAGAAATCACAAGGAATACCAGAAAAGAAAATTTCTAATAACCAACAAGGCTTCGTCTAAAAAATTCAGAGAGCTTTTATACTATTACACTTCCCAGAAAAAAGATTAAAGTTACTCAATTTTACAACAATAGTATTCAGCGAATTTTTGTTTTTTAAATTTACGATACCTTCATTGTAAAATCGTAAAGTTCTATACAAATCTACGCTACTGTGATATAAAGGAAAGAAGGTTGTTTAACATCAATTTTCGATGGAAGTACAACCCGACTACCATAAAAATCAGCAATATGAATTCTACCATTATGCATGCGATCTAACATTGACTTTTATCACTGGTGAGAAATAAATATTTCTGCTGTAATAAGATGCGATCAAATAAAAGCCAAAGCGAAAAGTTAAACACTCCCAGACTCATGTCGGAAGTGAGACAACATACTGAACCGGAAGTGAGACAATGTAATCATGGCGAAGAGCTAAAATAATCGGTGTAATAGGAGAAAAGTAAATGTTTCCCTGTAAAATAATGGCTGCGTTTTTGGAAGAGAGGAAATTGGTAACCGAGCCGATTTTAATATTGAACAGTGGAATGATAATTTGGTCATAGTTCACGAGGCTTCGACCGGCTGATTTTCCATTCATCATAAAATTATTTCATAGAGCGGTCGTTATGAATTTCGGGGACGGTGAAATCAGTCAATAACTTGTTCGCTTGAATTTGACACTAGCGTTTAAATCGGTTGAGAGTTTAAAGTGGAGTGGCGAGAGGGGTAAGAACAGTAAAAATAGTTGTAGAGGGATATTGCCGAATAAGAGGAGGTAGAACAAAGGAAAGAGGAGAAGAAGAAGATGAAGACGAAAAAAGGAAGAAAGAAGAAGAAAAATAACATTGAAGAATGAAGGAAAGAGTTAATTAAGAATAATTTGAGAAAACAATTGTCAACAAATAACGATAAATAGGGGAGAAGAGAATGAAGAAAATGTAAAGATAAAGCAACGAAGAAGAAAGGAGAAGAGAGAGAGAGAGAGAGAAAAAAGAAAATATATATATATATATATATATTCAAAGATGTTTTATTGAATAATATAGACATATTATATCTATTTATTGTTATAATAATCCTTTCTATTTATTTAGTTTTTTATGTTAAGATGAAATTCATGAAGGCACCTTAGTTTTTTCTACCAAGATACTTTCGATCTCCTCCAAGATTATCCTCAAGAGTAAATTATAAAGTCGAACTTACAATTATTCAAATTTTTAAAATTTATCCGTTGTAGCTATGGAATCTTTGAAAAATAAGCATCCCAGTATAAGAGAGCTAACCAGAAATTAGTAGAAATGCAAAATGATGTTAAATGTTGGTTAGATGTTCTTGAAAACGTTGATTTCTACACCCGTAATAATTATTATTACGAATTACGAGAGTTTTTAAAAATTACTATAACAACGATTACGATTACATTTAGTTTGTCTTTGTAATTCATTTGTCGCGAACCTCTCCGTTTTGAAGTTTTTGGACGTCGTGACCTGAGGGTCATCTTCTGTGCTTTCTCTGCTTCGCTTAAAATTCTACAACTCACTTCTTCATAGTTGCATAGGAAAGAGACCCAGTGTCTGTATTGTGTCCTTATGACATGGGAGTCATACCTTTTCTGGAAGATTCTTAATGACTGTTTGGACCTCTGTTTTGTTCATTTTGAGATTTATCGGACAACTCTCACGTTTGTATGGGCCTTACCTGCATAGAAATTAAGACAAAAATCTGAATTAGTTTTTAATAGTTTTGTCATTGCGGCATCACTGACAAACTTAATGAACTCTTCTAACCATTACTTATGCCTCCCCTCACAAGAGGTGAGAGGGAGTAGCTTGAGGAAAGCGCCCTCAGAGCGGCCCGAAACCAGCCGAGAGTCTGTCTACGAACACTGTTACCTTAACGACCATTACGAGTCCCAGTTCTAAGGCCGAGGGTCGAATCATAGTATTCCACGCCAACTCGTATTATCGTTGCTACTAACCAAGTTCCGAGTATTGTATTCTTTCCGTATTTAATATATATTCGTATTTGCCTATTTGGTTGTTTTTGTGTTATTTTTGCTGAACCTTTAACCGACAAGTTTTACAAGAATTAATTGCAGACACGGAAAGGAAACTATAAGACCTCCTACAGAAGGTAGCTGAAGAGAGTGACTAAAAAAAGGACAACAAATAAACTGCAAGAAAACCGAATGCATGGTCATCAGCAAAAAAAGCAGCCCAAAATGCAAAATACAGTTGGGGGGATACGAAAATCAAGCAAGTACAGAAATTTAAATACCTAGGACGTGTTCTAACAGAAGATGGAAAGTGCGACACAGAGATCCGAAGGCGAATTGGCATGGCAAAGGACGTGTTCCAGCAGCTGAGTAAAGTATTAAGAGACAGGACAATTTCACTAGAAACAAAGAAGAGAATACTGGATTGCTATGTAATGTCGGTTCTTCAATATGGCAGTGAATGTTGGACAATATCATCAAAGATGAAGGAAAAACTTGAAGCAACTTAAATGTAGTTCTACAGAAGGATGCTGTGAATATCATGGACCGAGCATGTGAGCAATGATGAGATTTTGGAAAGGATGGAATTGAAAAGGAAATTAATGTTGAGCATCAGAAAGACATAACTAAAGTTTCTGGGACATGCAATGAGGAAGGAGGGCTTGGAGAACCTGATACTAACAGGCCAGATAGAGGGAAAAAGAGACATGGTAAAGCAAAGGATAACCTATTTGAAGAGCCTAAGCAGGTAGATGACGGAACGGTGCTTGAGTGGTATAACAGGAGAAGGCGTGCTAAGAGCCACCAGGGATAGGGAGATGTGGAAAGCCCTGATTGCTTACGTCCTGAAGGGACAAGGTACTTAGAAGAAGAAGAAGAAGAAGAAGAAGAAGAAGAAGAAGAAGAGTGAGTTATTACAAAAAAATGTTTAGCTAAGTTTCTTTTTTCTGGGCGAGGTTTTTCGAACGACCATCGTTTATACGATGCCTGCCTTAACAAAAATATCAGAACTGCTTAATTATTTATTACGTATACAAAAGATTTCAGATCTTTTTTTTGTACATATTTTTGTTTTTACAAAAGATAATTTCCTGCAGATTCTGAGAGGCCGAAAAAATTGCGTTTGAAGAATCAAGGAAGCTGAGATTTTAGTGCATGACAATCCTAAATAAGAATTGATGTTTCTCCAGTTGGCATTGTCGCCATGTTATCGGTTATTATGGCGGATGGAAGTGAGAAACCAATCTAATTCACCTCTAGAACATTATCTAAGGTAGAATTGAATTATATACAAAGTCAGCCTGAAGGACAAACAGTGATTTTTGGTGTTACTAATTCCATAATTACATCTCCATTCACGAGTTTACGATCATAACTAATTACAAAACGATGCCTCATCTACTGAAAGAGGATACTGCTGTCTCACTCGCTGCAAATTCTAGTGTCTAATACCGGGTATTGTCATTGTCCAGTTATCACTATCAACTCGTGTACACACTAAAATATCCAAATGCTAAAAAATTGAGTCTCTTACCAGTGAAGGACAATATCACACAGTTAACTGTCCTGGGTATAACGATAAATTACAACCGGCAGCAAGGCCACTGATCGTGAGATTAGGGATTTTGAGGAATGTGGAACAATCTCTTGATTGTTGTTATTCCCAGGTCCACCCTGACTCGGGGTGGTAGCACCTGCTAGGGTTTTAGCTATGGACAAACAGTAAACCCCAAATAAAAAATCAACTAAGCTTCCATAATAAAATGGCTAAAAATCCATTTTTTAAAAATAGAAAATGACATTCAATGCAATACAAAAACATATAAAAATAAATTTGACATTTTATAATAAAATAACTTACAATTGATTTTATTATCCACAAAAGAATATATATTTCTAAAAAACATACCTTTACCCTAAAACTATAAAATTACTAGCAGTATAGCCCGGCGTTGCTCGGGTGTAATGAAAGCTTTAAAACTAATCCATGGTCTTGGAGCTCAGACTCTTCAGACGTTGGCACAAAAAATAAAAAAGCAATAGTTGTTTCCAGTTAAAGCGAAGCCGTAGACTGAAAGAAAAATGAATGGATGTAAGTCAAATTTTGATTTCCTGGTATCGATATCAAATAAGTTTTTTTCGTCGTAAACTGAATTTTGAAGGCTAAATAAGTAAATGGTATCATGGCTGAGACTAAGAACTACAATTATACCTACTTAGAGCCAAACCCAAAGCCAAAACTAAAATAAAAGGGCTGAAAAAAATACAGACATACAGGCAGATAAACAGACACGCACACAAACATTTTGCCTTTTATATATATATTATCGATTTTCTGCACTAAGAAACTAAGAACTGCAACCTTGAAACGTCTGAATATCGTTTCTTATGTCTTTGTCTATGAATGTATCAAATTTGATTAAAATCGGACCACTCCTTCTATAACCCGATTTTTTCGATTATCGATTTTCTATATTTATCGGGGGTACCTCGACACATAATCTGGCTAAGAACACTCGCAGACGCTGTGTAATTTTCAAGAAAACCGGTTCAGCCGTTTCGGAGTCTATAGGTAACGGACACACACACACACACACACACACACACACACACACACACACACACACACTCAGACATACACACACTGACAAAGTTCCATTTATAAATAAGTTTAGATACACAAAATATTTAGATTTCGGAGGTTTTGCCCATAGGGATGGATATGCCGCTCAACAAAATCAACCAACCAGTACTTCTGCGCCGAGGAAATTTAATAATAAGCGGGAAGAGAAAAAAGTAACCAGGAGGATGTTAGATAGAGATTGACATTGCACTTAAATTTTTTCAGATTAAAGTTGGCTAGAAAGTATGAAGCCAGAAGTGAGTTCTACAAGCGAGAGGCGCGAGAAAAGAAACTACTCCACCCCCCATCGTCGGTATTCTCATCCGTCTATTACCCTCCTCCGGACATTTCCTATAACTAACCCCTCTTTCTCATCACTTTCCCCTATATAACCCTCTGAGCAACAGTGGCAGTAGAAAGCCTTACTTTGGGTGAGATGATTAAAAAAATAATTTGCAAATCTCAACTGTAAACAGCTCAACTGTAAACTGATGAAACCTTTATTTGCTTCCCTGATAACTGTCAGGTAAGTGTCATACGTGATACACGCATTAGGCGATCATGTCTCGAAAGGGACATGACTGACTTGGTAGAAGATTACCCCACAGTAGGTTGCCATTACTTTCTGCTGTAGACTGGTTGCCAGCCAAGGCTATAGAACCCAATCTGTCCTGTTATTTAACCCATAACTGGAGGGAAGGGACTGATTAATACCTTTCCCAAGGGAATAAATGAATACAAGGAATTTAACTGGAATTCGAACGCGACTTCCCGATTTCTCGTTCCGAGCCAATATCTACTACACCACAACGCACATCCAATACACTGATAACTACAATCTCCAAAAATTACCATCTTCTATCTTCTTGAATTTCTTTTATCTTTTATCCTTTCCTCAATACATTCTGTAGTCTGTAACCCCCCTGCACACTAGTAGCGGTCTCGCGTTGCTTAGGATAAAATGAAAAAAAAAAAAGAAGGAAATTTCTTCCAGAATTTATATTCTTATGTCTTCAGTTAAATGAAGCGATCCTGAGAGAATGAAAAGTCCGACAAGGATTCACTATTAGCCGCTGCAGCATTAAAAATGCACAATATTCAGATGACTGTGTTGATGGCAGACGCCAAAAGGAAACTATAAAATCTTCTACAGAAGATAGTAATGGAAAGTAAGAAGAAAGAACAATATATTCTATCATTTTCATTAATTTCTGCGGTAGACTGGTTGACAAGCAAGGCTATAGAACCCAATCTGTTTAGCCCATTGCTAAAGAGAGAAGTGACGGAGAAAATAAGCTGGTTTCAGAAATATAATTAAATATTAACATAACTATTTTGGAGACCTACCTACAAATGAACTCGTTCACATCTTTATAATATGGCTACCAACTCTGAATGAAAGTCAGTGAGGAGTCCTGGAAAAAATAGACAGATATTTTTGGCCGGGTTATATGGTCGGGAAGACCCACATTAAAAAGACCGTGTGTCACATTTTGCCTCAAGTGGGAAGGTGGGTAAATACCGTCACTGAGCAGTCAATGAGTTGTAGCCACAGAGAGAGTGAATGAGTGAGTCAGGACGCCTGCGAGAGAAAGTACTCTCCAGTCCAGGTTTACCTTTGTACTACGTTTCCCGAGAATATACTATTCAACCTTATATCCGAGTCCGTGTTATCTTGCCATAGCCCTTCGGTCATAACACTAAGTTACTACTTAAAATATTTTTTGTCTATTTAAATACAAGACTTTATTTTAAAAAAACATTAAATTTCGGCATTAAATAACCCAATGTGTTGATATACTGTAAACCAAGCGAAACAAAACTGCATCGTATGCAATTCAAAGTAGATTCAACATATGGTCGCCATACTGGAATATGTGTTTGCCAAGTTTCATCACGATCAACAGGATTGTTGTTGTTTAGTTAATTCGGAAACATTGCATCGACATGCCTTGCCTTACCCTGCTGATTTAATGCCACCGGCAAATTTATGTTATAAAAATAAGTATTTAAATGACTACGTGCGATAAATATAAAATTAAGTGGGAGGAATGTTGTAATATGGCTGGTTGTCACTCCTGAACTGTTCAGATAATTAGTTTACTGATGTATTTTGGGATTAAAAGAGGAAACGGAAGTACCAGCAGCGTCCATTTGAATCTGGCCACGCTTGTCGGACCTAAAGTTACCTTTGTCCGTATTAGAGCAACGGTTGGGCTTGTTATTTTGCATTGTGACCGATTTTCTTTTGTGTTAATTTTGTACAATTGTGGAGTTTTTTTTAAACGAAAGATATAAATGGACTCTACACGGATTGTCACGGTCGAGTAGCTTTTTGCATTAAATCTGCTGTAAAGGTTGAAATTTTCGTTTACGACAAGGGAGTAAAAGTTTTATTTTGAACATTTAACAAATGAGTGTGGGGAAGATAAACACCAAAATAGGAAAAAAGCATTTTAAAAGAAAAGAAAGAAAGAAAGAAAAATAATTTAATGCAAATGAAACCAACAAGTGGGGTCTTTTTTTTTGCAATCATTTCACCACAAGCAAGGTAATAAAGTCACTAAGACGGAATGTGTCACTGAGTGTGAGATAATATGAGAAAATAAAAAAAATTAAGGAGAGAGAACAATAAAAGAAGAGAAATTAAGAAGACAGTAAATAACGATTGACATTGCATTTAATTTTTTGAAGATCAAAGTTGACTGGGAAGCAAGAAGCCGAAAGAGAGTTCCACAATCGAGAGAAGAAACTATTAGCATAGGACTTATAATAAAAAATAAAGGACAGTGAACAATAAAAGAACAGAAATAAAGAAACAGACGATAACGACTGACGTTGTATTTAAATTTTTAAGATTGAAATTGACTGGAACGCAAGAAGGCGGAATAACCTTTCACAAGTTCCACTTTTCTCAAACTAATTGAATAACCGATACATATATATAAACATATATATATATATATATATATATATATAAACATATTTCGAAATTCGTATAAGAAAGCAGCAGTATAATCACCATGTTAAGGAGGGTGAAATTAACTCTAACATTTAGGGCCATTGAAAAATATTTGTCTGTTTTCGTGGTTGATAGAAAAAACAAAAATAAAAAACAAGTCAAACGAGGGTCACTCTCAGTTATGAGCAATAAACTGTAAAGCCTCTGTCGTCATCATTCCGATTTATTTATTTTCGCGGCATATCAACATCTTATGGGTCATTTAATACCGAAATTTAATTTTCTTGTCAGATTTGAAGTAATAAAAATATGATACGTTATTCAGCTTTCACAATTGAATACATGGTAGATGGTACTCAGCTTTTGTGCATATACATGTTTGTCGGGACATAATTACTAAAGGTGATTTGTCTGTTTTATGTTGTAGTTTTGTTTTAGTTATATTTTGAAATACAGTTTGATTTCTTTAAGAAATTGTAGGATATTATATGAATTAATATGATGAAAGAATTCTTTCATGTTGGTTGTTGGGTAGTATTTTAAAACAAATTTGAATGAAGTCGCTACAATTTAATAGTATGTGTTTTATCGCGTATAGTTCTTATGAAACTGTTACAGATTGGAAGGATGTGCGCTGTGGTGCAGTGTGTATCGGCTCGGAACGAGAAATCGGAGAGAAGAGTTCGAATTCCCGTTGAATTCTTTGCATTCACTTACGCGCAAATACCCATGGGAAAGGTATTAAACCGTCTCTTCCAGTTATGGATTAAATAATAGGACAGATTGGGTTCTATAGCCTTGGCTGGCAACCAGTCTACTGCAGAAAGCAATGGCAATCTACTGTGGGATAATCTTCTGCCCAGTCAGTCATGGTCTCGAAAAGAGACATGATTGCCCAAGCGTGTCTCACGTATGGCACTTAACTGAGTGACAGATTGGAAGTGGTTATTGTTTTAGAATCTAAGAAAGTATTATCGTGGAGTAGCCGATATGAATTCTGGGTACACTTCCTTTATCTTTTCTTTGATGTCATTTTTGTAGCCGTAGGGAGCTGGTTAAGGTTTCTTTGTTTCGGCCTTGTGTCAGACTTAACCGAAGTCCCTACAGCTTACAAGTTTTATGCAGAATTATTATCAGAATTATTTCATCAGAACGTTGGTTGTCGTCAGGTTGGAATCTGTGGAATTGTGTGGAATAGCGTAAGAAGAATAAAATATACATTTTGCATTTTAAAATAGAAATTTATTAAAAGGAGGAATAACATAAGTTGTAGAAGTTAATGTTCATTGAGAAAGTTAAGTGTATCAAGAGTTCGTACAAAATGTTCTAGTAGTAATTGTTGAAATAGATAAGGAGAAAGAGAAAGAGGAGAATATCCGAGTTGATCTGAAGCTTCTCCCGTTACATTTTAGCGGTGTCTCTCGCTGTTCCCATCTCTGACTCTTGACTGACGCCGAGGTCATTTATATAGTCTTATTGAATTTAGCACTGGATCGCTAAATCCTTCCAAGTCTTACAAGTCGCTCCCATTGGTCAAAAATCATTCTAACACCTACTTGCGAAATCTGGTTTCGACTTTTTTTTTTAAGCACATGGTCAATCCTTTTTCTATTTGGAAAAACCAGGATTTCACATGTCGTTGTGAATTTTTGTAAAAGTGAGGAAGAAGGTTGATTTTAATTAATTTCTCATCCGCCACATTCTTCTATAATTTGTTGTTTAGGCAGCCGACCCATAGTTTCTACCATTCAGTCAGTCAGTTAAGTGTCATACGTGATACACGCTTGGGCGATCATGTCTCGAAAGAGACATGACTGACTGGGCAGAAGATTATCCCGCAGTAGGTTGCTATTGCTTTCTGCGGTAGACTGGTATCCGACCAAGGCTATAGAACCCAATCTGTCCTGCTATTTAACCCATAACTGGAGGGAGAAGAGAAATATTATATTACATTATTATATTAAGTATAATTAGTGGGGGGTCAGTTTATTACTTAATAACAATAGAAAACCGATCCCCCACTTTATGTCCAGTACAAATTTTAAATATGTTTCCAACTATTATATTCAGTCAGTCAGTTAAGTGCCATACGTGATACACGCTTGGGCGATCATGTCTCGAAAGAGACATGACTGACTGGGCAGAAGATTATCCAGCAGTAGGTTGCCATTGCTTTCTGCGGTAGACTGGTTGCCGACCAAGGCTATAGAACCCAATCTGTCCTGCTATTTAACCAATAACTGGAAGGAAGAGACGGATTAATACCTTTCTCAAGGGTATTTGCGCGTAAGTGATTGCAATGTATTCAACTGGAATTCGAACTCGGCTCACCCGGTTTCTCGTTCCGAGCCGATATCCACTGGACCACAACGCACATTACTCTTTCATAAATCTGTTAATTTTAGACAGAAAAAATCCCTGCGATATTTATTCCTACTATGCGAAAATTGGAAGTCAATTTCAATTTAGATTTCCAGAAATAATTACTAGACCATTCTTCTTGAGATTTTGCTTGGGAAACTGGTTCATAGCTTTTGCTTTTTTCTTTCATAAATGAGTTAATCTGAAATGCAAAAGGGTCTCTGCGATATTTATTCTTGCAATGTGAAAATATTATCGGTTGGAAGTCAATTTCGATTTAGATTTCTTGAAATAATTACCCGAAATACTACACCCGGATATAAGATACATTTTCTCTTATCCCAAATTAGAGCCAGTGGTAATATAAAATAGACCAAACCCTGATATAAGAGAAACCCGAATATAAGACAACTCTTACCCGGTCCTTACAACTCTCTTATATCCGGTTTGCACTGTACTTGTGGTGGTGATAAGTGTGTTTTATGCTGTAGTTTTGTTGAAGTTAAATTTTGGAATACACTTTGATTTCTTTAAGAAATTGTAGATTATTATATGGATTAATGGGATGAAATAGTTCTTTCATGTTGGTTGTTTTGTTGGTATTATTCCGCGTAGTCAATGTTATGCGTATATCGTAATAACTCGAACACGTTGAAAAATGAACTGTAATGGCGTACGTTTATTAATTGTTGCGCATGCTTGGTTATATATAAAAATTGGAGTGACGTTTTGTGAATACGGAAGGAAATAATAAGCAATATTACAAAATTTTATTAATTTTGTCTAGTGGCATATCAATCTATATCGGTTATTTAATATCGGAATCTAAATATTTTTAACAGTTTTATTGCTTGAATTAAATATATTTTGAACGCAATTGTATGCTTTAACTATAAAATGTATTGCTGATCTTTTTGCTATAAAATTTATTATTGGTAATTCTACTATAAAATGTATTGCTAGTAATTTCATTTTAAAAATGTGTTGATAATTTTATTATAAATGTACTAGCAGTATAGCCCGGCGTTACTCGGGTGTAATGAAAGCTTTAAAACTAATCCATGGTCCTGGAGCTCAAACACTTTGGGCGTTGGCATGAAATACTAAAAAAGCAATAGTTGTTTCCAGTTAAAGCGAAGCCGTAGACTGAAAGAAAAATGAATGGATGTAAGTCAAATTTTGATTTCCTGGTATCGATATCAAGTAAGTTTTTTCGTCGTAAACTGAATTTCGAAAGCTAAATAAGTCCTCTGAGTAAATGGTACCATGGCTGAGACTAAGAACTACAATTATACCTACTTAGAGCCAAACCCAAAGCAAAAACTAAAATAAAAGGGCTGAAAAACATACAGACACACAGGCAGATAAACAGACACACACACAAACATCTTGCCTTTTATATATATATATATTATCGATTTTCTGCACTATTGGGGCCAGGATTTATGTTTGTACTAGCAGTATAGCCCGGCGTTGCTCGGGTGTAATGAAAGCTTTAAAACTAATCCATGGTCCTGGAGCTCAGACTCAGCCTAAAAAATATTTGTGTGAAGTTTAGTGAGAATCGGATAAAAATTGTAGATTTGTATAAAGAACATACAAACAGATAAGCAAACACACACACAAACATCTTGCCTTTTATATATATTTACTATCGATTTTCTGCACTATTGTAAGCACTAAAACATTGAAACGTCTGAATATCGTTTCTTATGTCTTTGTCTATGAGTGTATCAAATTTGATTAAAATCGGACCACTCCTTCTATAACCCGATTTTTTCGATTATCGATTTTCGATATTTATCGGGGGTACCTCGACACAAAACCTAGCTAAGAACACTCGCAGACGCTTATAGTACAACTGTGTAAATTTTCAAGAAAACTGGTTCAGCCGTTTCGGATTCTATAGGTAACGAACACACACACACACACACACACACACACACACACACACACACACACACACACACACACACACAATGTTCCAGTTATAAATAAGTTTATAAGTTTAAATCACCAAATATACGCTTATGTATTGCGTTTTCTATCGTGGCACCTAATTTTATGAGGGTTCATCAGTTGCCCATGTAGCACGTCTCCCCTCTTCACGCCACCAATGTTGTCCAAGAGAAAGAAGAAGTGTTCCTACGCCCGGAATCGAACACGGATCACTTGGAATTTAAATAAGGGCGATTTAAATGAATAATACAGTATGCCCTGAACTGGATATAGCATAATCGATTACATCGATATGACATGTATACTCATGCTTTCCGTCAAATCTTTGAAAAAATTCAAATGCAACGTCAATCGCTATCTACTATCCTCCTGATTACTCTTTCCCCTTCCCGCTTATTATTACTCTTTCTTTTCCTAATTCTTCCACACCATGTATCCACTTGTGTCTTAGGGGCTTTACTCTCTTGTATGAGGTGATACCGATTAAAAGAAACCTACAAAGGTTGATAAGCTGTAAAAAATCAAAGCAATCACTCAATCAATATTTATATGATTTACCATGTTTGAGCTTATAAGTTAACATAGATCATGTCTAAAGGTAAAAATTTAAAAAAGAATCGATCCTGACTTGGCAGTCACTTTCTCACCGACGTGACGATCATGTGAATTTAAAGGTGTTACTAGATTGGCATCTAGGTATCAAAGTTTTATCATTGAAAAATGTAACATCCACTTCTACTCTAACAGTTTCTTTTTCCATCTATGAAACTTTCTTCTGTTTACTTGCTTCCCTGATAGCTACAATCTCTAAATAATAAAATGCAACGTCAATTCCCATCTTCTATCTTCTGAATCCCGTTCATCTTTTATCCTTTCTTTAATACTCCTGTACTCTGTTTTTTTCTTTTAGTGTAACCCCCTGCGCAATAGTGGCGGTCATGCATTGCTTGCACATACCTCAGCCCACAAGCAGTCACTCAGTATGGGGTTTCTTTTGAGAACTCTTATTTAACAGCAGGTGTTACGCTAATTATATTCGGGCTCTACCGACAGGTGACAACTTAAAAATAGAACAACTGTTTCATGCCAGGCAATTCTGCTCGTCAAAATACATCTTTCACATTTATAAATCTACCATTCTTACCGGCATTGAATATTGCTGCCATACCAGGTATAGTGTTCGTAATATACACTGTGCAAAAGTATTAGGACAAGAACTAGTTTATCTTTTATGAGGCATCAAAATAAAGTTTAAAATCACCCCTGTCCTAACACTTTTGCACACTACCGGTAGTGTGCAAAAGTATTAGGACAGGGGTGATTTTCCTAAAAACCTCACTGAAATTCAAATACAGGGTGAAAGTCCAAGTAAATTGCTAATAAATATTGATAATTTAAAACTAGGTGTAAAAGAAATGTATTAAAAAGAAGTTATATTTAATTTTTCCTATTTTTTATTAAACAAGTTATTTTGAAACTACTCTATTGAACATCTATGGGATATTTGGGATAAACAAATTGATAAATCTAATGTTACTTCGCAAGACACACTTTGGGAACAAAAATACAAGCTACTTAGTAGGAGATACCATTAGACACATTGAAGAATCTTGTGATGTCAATGCCTGACAGAATAAAGGCTGTGATCAAAGCAAAAGGCTATTATACTAAATATTAAATTTATTTTGTAACAAGTATTTTTCTTGTTAAAGCATTTGTTGAGTAAATCAAATAAAATTACTTTAATTAAATTGTTTATTTTCTGTCAATATGCCTCATAAAACATAAAATAGTTCTTGTCCTAATACTTTTGCACAGTATTGTATATTTGAAGGATCATGCCAGAATCCAAGGATTGCTCTGTAATGTTATCGTTCATGACCTGACATCTCAATTTCATTCACTTTTCCACCGCCATAACGTGGGTTCCTTCACTCTTTTCAAATATTTTCATAGCAACTGAATCTTTAATACTACTAGATTGGCATTTAGGTCTTACCCTTTTATTGTATACTGCTTCCTGCTTTTCTGCCTGATGTAAGTCGTCCTTTGTAATTTCTGCTTTTAAGAAATCCGGGGAGCCCTCTGACCCCCTCTAATTATTCATCTATTAGCCTCTTACCTCGTTTTGTCAAAGTATTCGAGGCTATTATCAACGCTGTAATAGTCAGGCATTTCACATCTCATAACCTTCTCTCTGACAAACAATATGGTTTCCGCTTCACCAGGTCTACCGCTGATGTGCTATCACTGAATATATACATCAGGGCCTGAATTAGAACGGCGAAGTTTGAGCTGTTGCTTTTGATATCTCACAAGCATTTGACAGTGTTTTGCATGCTGGTGTTCTGTGCAAGCTTCAGAATTATGGTATTTATGGAGATTGTTTGATTTAATATAATCGTTCGTATCAAATTGTGAAGTGAATGCAGCTTTGAACCGGCAAGCTTCCAGATCCTTTCATATAAACTCGAGCGTCCATCAAGACTCTATTCTATGCCCTACGCCTTTTATGATCTTCATGGGGTAATCAGTTCCCAAGTTGGCATCTATGCAGATGACACTACCATTTACTTCCATTCCAGTATGAAATCTGCCAAAACTGACAAAGTAAACCTGGCCGCTACTTTTGAAAAAACCCTCCAATCTGTGATTGATGTGGGTAGAAAATGGCTCGTAAATTTTAATGCTTCTAAAATACGAACCTGCTCTCCTTTAACAATCACAGAGAAACTTTCCTGCCTACCATCAGAGCAACACACTGGTGTTTGTTTGATTTAATCCAATCTTTCTTATCAAATCGTGAAATTAAGGTCATTTTGAATGGCAAACTTCCAGATCCTTTCACACAAACATGGGTGTACCTAAGACTATTCTGGGTCTTACAAATAGAAAGCTTATTTTCTGCAAATAGAAAGCTTCTTTCCTTTAACCATCATAGAAAGACCTTCCTGCTTACTGTTAGAATGGATGATGCTAATCTAGAGAGAATTACACTGCAACTCCTTGATCTCACTCTCTCAACTGACCTCAAATGGAATGACTATATCAAGTCCATAGCTGCATATATTGCTAGGAAGGTTAGATCATTTTGAATGGCAAACTTCCAGATCCTTACACACAATCATTGGTGTCCCTCAAGGCTCTATCCTAGGTCCTACGCCTTCTCTGATCCTCATCAATGATCTTCCTAGAGTAATCAGTTCTCATGTAGGCACCTATGCAAATGACACCACCATTTACTCCCATCTCAATAGTACATTTGCCAAAGCCGACAAGGTAATCTTTGCTACTGCACTTCAAATGGACCTACCTAATTGAATGGGGTAGCAAATGGCTCATAAATTGAATGCCTCTAAATATAAAGCTGCTCTCCTTTAACCATCATAGAGAGACCTTCCTGCCTACTGTCAGACTGGATGATGCTGGTCTCCTAGAGAGAAACACACTACAACTCCTTGACTTCACACTCTCAACTGACCTCAAATGGAATGACTATATCAAGTCCATAGCTGCATATATTGCTAGGAAGGTTAGATCATTTTGAATGGCAAACTTCCAGATCCTTTCACACAAACATGGGTGTCCCTCAAGGCTCTATCCTAGGTCCTACGCTTTTTCTGATCCTCATCAATGATCTTCCTGGGGTAATCAGTTCCCAAGTAGGCATCTATGCAAATGACACCACCATTTACTTCCATGTCAATAGTAAATTTGCCAAAGCTGATAAGGTACCTAATTGAATGGGGTAGGAAATGACTCATAAATCTGAATGCCTCCAAATAGAAAGCTGCTCTCCTTTAACCATTAGAGAGGTAGACCTTCCTGTCTACCGTCAAAATGGATGATGTTAATCTCCTAGAGAGAAACACACTATAACTACTTGACCTCACTCTCTCAAATAACCTCAAATGGAATGACTATATCATGTCCATAGTTCCTTTTATTGCTAGGGAAGGTTGGTTCAATGTGTAGGACCAGTAAGTTTTTCTCGTCAGAATTTATTTGCATATGTATAGATCTATGAACCTATTATTTGTTCGTGAATTGAATACTGTTGCCACATCTGGTCGGTTTCCCCTGCTATTCATCTTGAGATTCTCGACAAAATCCAAAGGAGTATCTGCAATCTGATTCTGACTTGGCAGCTCGACTTAAGTCATTTCCTTACTTTCTTCTGTCTTTCCTACAGGTATTTTTATGGTAAATGTTTTTTCCCGTGTTCCCCGATCACGCGTGCTACTAGATTGGCATCAAGGTCTCACCCTTTTACCATCGAAATAGTTAAATGTAATCGCTTCTTCTACTCTAACAGTTTCTTTTATCGCATTTCGCGTTTGTGGAACAACTTCCGTTTGCTTACTTCACTGATAGCTACAATCTCCGAAAGTTTATATGTAACGTAAATTTCCATCTCCCATCTGCTTGATTCCCATCCACCTCTTATCTTATTCTTCGACATCCTCTGTACCACCCACTGTAACTATCTGTGCAACATCGACATTCTTGCCTTGCTTTAAGTGAAATGATTATAAAAAATTGATACAACCGCAAGTTTTATTTCAATAGTTTCTTTTCTCGTACTTCTCGTTTGTGTAATTCTCTCCCAGTTTCTTGCTTTCATGTCAGAAACGATCTTCAAAAGTTTAAATGCAACGCCAACTGCCATTTTCTGCCTTTTTGAATTCTGTTCAGTTATTGACCTTTTTCCTCACTAAAGCATTCTCATTATTTTTCACTCCCAGTAACTCATTACATTTTAGCGGTATTATCTCCCTTGCTTGTGGTGAAATAATTAAAAAAAAAATGTAAATAAGACAGGGTGGGAAGGTGATCTTCTGGGAATTGTTCAAATGAATTGAATTTGACGAACGGAAACAAATTTCTATATCATCGCGAAAATAGTGCATGAAAACATCTGAAGCATTGAGATTTAAATGGAACAAAGACATGAAGAGAGTTGAAAGAAAAAGAAATTATTGAAAGCGGAAGAGACAAATAGAAACTAGAATGAGAAAAAGTAAAGACGAGAGGAAAGAAAAATGAAGAAAGAAAAGAAAGCGGCGATAGAAAAACTAAAGAAATAAGCGGTAGTGATAGAAGATGTGAAGTAATAAAAGGCACAGGTAGAAGAAATGAAAAACTAAAGTTACTGGTAGAATTAGTGAAATAAAGAAAGAGGTATTGGTAGAAGAATTGAAGAAATAAAAGGCACTGGTAGAATAATTAAAAAGAAAACTAAAGTTACTGGTAGAATAAGTAAAGAAATAAGAGATATTGGTAGAAGAATCGAATAAGTAAGATGTAGTGGTAGAAGAAATGAGATTTAGCGGTAGAAGAAGTTAGGAAATACAAAGCATTGATAGAAAAAATGAAGAACAAACGGTAATTGTAGAATAAGTGAAGAAATAAAAGGTATTGGTTGAAGAATTGAATAACTAAATTTACTGGTAGAAAAGAATAAGAGATATTGGTAGAATTAAAGCAGTAATGTTACTGATAGAATAGGTTAAGAAATAAGAGTTATTTCAAAGCAAACCGGTTTTCAAGTGCCTCTTTTTTTCAAAGGATAAATTCTTAGATTGTTTGCACACAAATAATATAATTTCTCAATATTCAAACAATAATATTAACCTGATTGGCGATGAAAAACTAGACGCTATTCTACTAAGATGAAAATCGAAAACATAACAGAAGCATAAAGAGCAATGAAGACGTTGTAATCTTAACATTAGAAAATAAACTGACAATAAAATTGATAAAAATAGTTGTAATCGAAGCACGTTTTCCAGAGTCATGTCAAATTATGATTGGATATCTTTAGGATCATAGGTTACATTTTTTTTATGCTCAACATTGCAAATCAAACGAAAATGACTTCCGTTGAAGAAGCACTCGAATGGGTTCAGTCTAATCCAAGATGTCCGTTGGTAATTCTATTTTGATTAAGAAAAAAAGATTAAACGGATAAAGATTCCATTGGAGTTTTAATTAATAGCCAATAAATTCTCGATCATGTGTGAGTTTGTGCGCACGCGCCGGCCAGCGGGTGGAGCACCACTGAAGTGATTTGATTTTTGCTTCTGTTTGTTTGTAAGGTGTGTCCGCTCAATCGGATATCAGTATCACATTTTTCATTAATTGTTAAAACACTTCGAAAATATGATCACCGAAGTTAAGTAACGTCCATCTTGATCTCTATCTAGATAGGTGACCGCTTAGAAATAAAAGCAGTCGTAAGCTTGCATGTGTGGGTATTATAATAAATAATGACTCGAAATTGTCCTTCAGGGAGCCGACTTTCAGTTACTTCTGGTTATATATACTTACGCGCAAATATCAGAGGGAAAGGTGTAAATACACCACCTCAACCAACACCTATGAGTTACTTAGTAATATTTGTGTCACTAAACCATTAACACCAAAAACTAATATAAAACTACGTACAAAATAAATAAAATAAAATAACCAATTAACTAACCTTCTTCTTCTTCTTCTTCTTCTATGTGCCCTGTCCCTTCAGGACGTAGGCGATCATGGTTCTCCACGTCTCCCTATCCCTTGTGGCTCTTAGTATGTTTGCTCCTGTTGCTCCTGGCAACCCCCGTTCCGTCATCCACCTGATCAGACCCTGCAAATATGTTATCCGCTGCCTTCCTCTGTCTCTCTTTCCTTCTATCTGTCCAGTCAGTATCAGGTTCTCCAGGCTCTCCTTCCTCATTGCATGTCCCAGGAACTTCAGTTGTCTCTTCCTGATGCTCAGCATCAATTTCCTTTTTGTTGCCATTCTTTCTAACACTTCGTCGTTGCTTGTATGCTCAGTCCACGATATCCGTAGCATCCTTCTGTAGAACCACATTTCGGCCGCTTCCAGTTTTGTCCTCATTTTCGATGATATTGTCCAGCATTCACAGCCGTACTGAAGAACTGACATCACGTAACAGTCTAGCACTCTTTCTAACCTAGAGATGTTAAAATGCCGTTAAACAAAATCAATCTACTAACCAACATTTCTCAGACGGCTGCAATTCGCAGTTCGCATATTTGGTTTTTTTATTTGCTGATAACGATATATTCAGTCTTATTACAATTGATAGTTAGTCCATTCTTCACACTTTTCTTTACTACCTTGTCTAGAAGGTCATGTTGTTTTATTGTTTCTGTCACGAACACAGTGTCTTCGCATATCTTGTATTGCTAAGATTACGCTCACCGATAAAATCCTCGATCTCCAGCTCCTTTAGGTTACCTTCGCTGTGGGGTTGAATAAGTATGGAGAGAAGACGCATCCTTGTCTTACAACTTTTTAAAAACAAAATTTTGTGCATCTACTTAATTTGTCTTTGATCCCTATGCAGGAGCTTTGCTCCCAGTATAAGTTCTGAATTATTCTAACATCCTTCCCAAGTAGATCGAGTTTTCCTAACAGTTCTAATAAGGATTTGTGTCGTAAATTATCAAATGATTTTGAAACAAATATTACATAGTTTAGATTTCGGCACTGATATGATCTTTCTGACAAGCAAGAAAACAAAATAGATAATAAGACCCAACAACATTCACACCTACATGAATTTCATCCTATGCGAGAGACTAAGTACTCTTATCGATTGAACAACTACATTTCGTTTCCTGGGGTCGACGATAAACTACATCCTGCAGCAATGACCCTGATCAAGAGTTTGAAGGATTTGAGAAACAGGAAATCACTTATTGGTTGATGTTGTTCAAAGGATCAACCTTACCAGGAATGATAGCACCTATGGAAAAATAGTCAACCTCCTAACAAAAATCAAGACACTTTGAAAGTATAAGAATATTTTTTATTAAAAATACCAGCAAATATATTTTTATAGAAGAATTACTACCGAAACAGCATTTTTATAAAAATACCAGGGACGGAACATTTGAGCAACGACGATGCTTTAGAGAAGATATAAACAAAAAGGACACTTATAACTAACTAGCAGTATAGCCCGGCGTTGCTCGGGTGTAATGAAAGCTTTAAAACTAATCCATGGTCCTGGAGCTCAGACACTTTGGACGTTGGCACGAAAGACTAAAAAGCAATAGTTGTTTCCAGTTAAAGCGAAACCGTAGACTGAAAGAAAAATGAATGGATGTAAGTCAAATTTTGATTTCCTAGTATCGATATCAAATAAGTTTTTTTCGTCGTAAACTGAATTTTGAAGGCTAAATAAGTTCTCTGAGTAAATGGTATCATGACTGAGACTAAGAACTACAATTATACCTACTTAGAGCCAAACCCGAAGCAAAAACTAAAATAAAAGGGCTGAAGAAAATACAAACATACAGGCAGATAAACAGACACACACACAAACATCTTGCCTTTTATATATATATTATCGATTTTCTTCACTACTGTAAGAACTGCAACCTTGAAACTTCTGAATATCGTTTGTTATGTCTTTGTCTATGAGTGTATGAAATTTGATTAAAATCGGACCACTCCTTCTATAACCCGATTTTTTCGATTATCGATTTTCGATATTTATCGGGGGCACCTCGACACAAAACCTAGCCAAGAACACTCGCAGACGCTTATAGTAAATTTTCAAGAAAATCGGTTCAGCTCTTTCGGAGTCTATAGGTAACGGAGACACACACACAGACACACACATACACACACACAGACAAAGTTCCATTTAGAAATAAGTTTAGATCAGGAATAGATTGTTGAAATTTCTAGGGTAAATAATAAGGAAAGACGACTTGGGACGTATTCAAGACAGGAGATACAGACGAAGTTTTCTGAGAATGATATGGACTGAATATGGGCGTAATAGTTAAGTTTTAGAGAAAAAAAGGACACTTAACATCAGAAAGCGATAACTACAATTTCTATCGCACATAATGAAGAAAGAGGGCTTTACAAAAATTACTACGAGCTATAAAGTACAAAGAGCTGTGGGAAGTCATGATCACCGATGTCTTGATGGGACACGGCACATAAGAGAAGAACAGAGTGTGTTAATTTTGATTTACAAGTTAATTATAACCCCTACCGAAGACAAAATAAATTACCTCATATGAAGTGATTTCTTAATAATTTCAACATAATTAAATCTGGAGTTATATTTTTAGATATTACTTTTGATTAAGTAATCAATGTTAAGATATTTGAGAACCCCCCCCCCCCCAAACAGAGAAATCTGTTGTCCGATTTGTTTTTTACGGGTTATTTAAAGCCGAAACCCGTTTTAGTTATTTGAAAGAATAATTCTTTCTTTTGCAAACGAATTTTCCATTAATAATTTCTTTAGAATAGCAATGATTTTTCTAAATAAAAGAATTACCAATATTTAATCCATATTTGGGAGTGGAATAATGGATAGCGACTTGGACTGAGGGAATCGGAGAGTCGAGTTTGAATCCTAGTTGAATTAATTGCATTCACTTACGTGCTTCCCTTGAGAAAAGCAATAAATCCACATCTGCTATGAATAAATAGCAGGGCAGACTTGTTCTATAGCCTTGTTTGGGAACCTACTGCAAGAAAATTTTCTCGCCACATGCGGTTGGCGATCACTTGTGAAAGCAAAAAGTCCCATGAAATATCTAGGGAAGAAGCCGCCTCAACTCGCTACAGACAGATGGGATGAGATGGATTCGCACCTTTCAAAAGGATTTTTGCGCAAGTGCAGACACGGAAAAGGAAACTACAAGACCTCCTACAGAAGGTATCGGTGGAGAGTGACAAAAAAGGACTACAAATAATCTTTAAGAAAACTGAATGCATGGTCATCAGCAAAAAGTGCAACCCAAAATGCCAAATACAAGTGGGGGATACCAGAATCAAACAAGTACAAAGATTTCAATACCTAGGAAGTGTTCTAACAGGAGATGGAAAGTGCGACACAGAGATCCGAAGGCGAATTGGCATGGCAAAGGTCACGTTCCAGAGGTCGAGTAAAGTCCTAACACACAGGGAAATTTCACTAGAAACAAAGAAAAGAGTGCTGGACTGCTACGTGATGTCAGTTCTTCAATACGGCAGTGAATGCTGAACAATATAATCGAAAATGAGGACAAAACTTGAAACAGCGGAAATGTGGTTCTACAGAAGGATGCTGCGGATATCGTGGACTGAGCATGCAAGCAACGATGAGGTGTTGGAAAAAATGGCAACAAAAAGGAGATTAAACTGAGCATCAGGAAGAGACAACTGAAGTTCCTGGGACATGCAATGAGGAAGGAGAGCTTGGAAAACCTGATACTGACAGGCCAGATAGAAGGAAAAAGAGACAGAGGAAGGCAGCGGATAAAATATTTGCAGGGCCTGATCAGGTGGAGGACGGAACGGGGGTTGCGAGTTGTAAAAGGAGCAAACATACTAAGAACCACAAGGGATAGGGAGACGTGGAGAACCATGATCGCCTACGTCCTGAAGGGACAGGGCACGAAGAAGAAGAAGAAGAAGAAGAA
>JBBBDQ010001638.1:997500-1015000 GCA_037127315.1 Ascarosepion bandense
CACTACACATGAAGAAATTCTAAAAACTAAAATATTCCGTTAATCTTTTGAAATGATTTGTGAGCGTCTTTTTGGTTACCAAAACTGTTTGTTTATAGATACGTAATTTAGAATAAAGCTCATTTCGTCTTTTTGCCTTGATAAAGTCCATCACAGGACGAAACTCGTAGGTGATTTGAAATACAGTTTTCCACTTGTCTTTATTTAATTAACTATCCTGTCCTTAATCTCAGATCATAACTGAGTATATTTTTACAAATTGTCGACATGGAAAACAAAAACACATTTATCCATCAAATTAGAGAATATAAAGGATTACTAAAAGCCGCCCATTCACACAGAAACAGGAAAAAAAAAACTGTATTGAAGAAAAAATATTTCCTAAATACTCATGCAAACTCGTGAAGATATCGCATCATATTTTTCTCCCTTATGCCCACAAATTTCTAAAATCATCAGTCCATGAAATAGAGGAGAAAGAACGTGTACTCTTCCACAGGGCATATATTGCGGGAAGTACTCTCTCTAAATATGACAAAAATTATATAAAACACATGGTCTTTTACAGCAACAAGAAGCACGTTAAAAATTACATACTAAACTTAAAAAAAACTAATTAACAATAGCAAGTGGACCAGGATCGGTCAAAAAATTTAGTTAATAAGTTATCCAAATTCCATCTATCGGATACGTAACTAGAAGCCCTAAGCGTCGGTCAAAAGTTTGCCACTGGATTACAAAAATATGATATGACAGATTTTATCATAAAAAACCATCAAAACAACGATTCAGATTTTACCAAAGGGTATATCCAAGGTATACTCACAGCTACATAAAAAAACAAAAAAAACAAAAAACAAAAACAAAAACAAAAAAAAAACAAAAACAAAAAACAAAAAAACAAAAAACAAACCACATCTCAATTCATCGCACATATTTAACAGCCCTGAAGGAATTAAAAAAAACAAAACAATATACACATATCTTCTGACAAAGGTGGGGGAATCGTAATCATGGACGAACACATATACCAACAAAAAATGAAAGACCCCATTGATGATGATTGATAACATACACGAGAAAGTTAACAAAACCAGCATCGCAAAAGAAACACAAAAATTTATAAACAATATCAAGAACGTATTAAAAACATAAGACTCCTGGCTAAAGCTTATCACATACCATCCAAAAACACCCACACTATACGGTCTCCCAAAAACACAGAAACCAAATATACCAATGAAACCTATCATATCCGGACTAGGCAGCGTCTCACATAAAATAGCTGGCAAATTAAGCAAAATCTTAACACCACTTCTCGGCACAATAAGTCCGTCACATATAAAAAACTCTGGTGACCTTTTGAATAAACTGAAAACACAGACATAAAAAACAAACACATGACAAGTCTAGACATAAAATCCTTATACACATATAATAAGATAAATGCTTAAATCAATTAAAAACACATTTAACAAAAACAAAAATAAAATTACATCTACCTACACAGAAAATCATAAAACTATTCTATCTAATTACTAAGCAATGTTTTGTCACTTTTAATGACCATTTCTATAGACAAAAATTTGGTTTACCAATGGGATCGCCTCTCAGCGGCGTTCTCGCTTGTTTATTTTTAGAATTTCTGGAAAGAAAAGAAATATTTTACCATCAAATTCCCCCTACTGTAGATATATAGACGACTCCCTTCTAATCTATCCAGAAACTACTAACATAGCAGATCTTGTCAACAAACTCAATAACATTGAACCTACTATATATATATATATATATATATATATATATATATATATATATATATATCAGAATTGTGATAGTATTTGGGTGCCAATATTGTTTTACTGATAAAAGCCAATTTTGCAAACAGGTTTTTTATCGCAAAGTGCTCGATATCGATATAATATTACGCAAAAATAACAACAAACTCGATTTTGACGTCTACAGAAAAGCTACCAACAAAAATTTCTACCCCAGCTACACTTCCAAAATCAAATCTGGTATTATTATTATTATAGGTTTCTTTTTATTATTATAGGTTTCTTTTTATTATTATAGGTTTCTTTTTAAGAGCACTAAGAATATGCAGCCCCCAATATTTAACAAAAGAAGAAAAATACATCGAAAGCACTTTCAGAAACTTGCATTACGCATATCACTTTATTCACAATGCAAAAAGAAAGGCACATAATATATACAACAACAACAACAAAAGAAACACTGTTAACAATAATAATCTAAACGATAAAAATACATCATACTACCAACCAATTCCATTGCATCTAATATCCAAAACAATCTATCTCATATAAAAAAAAACAACATACACATAGTATCAACTCCCTCGAAAACTATTATGGACATGATCAGATCCAAAAATAACCTAAATCAAAATGATGAACAAGCAGGTGTATACCGAATAAATTGCCGGGATTGTTCCTCCATCTACATCGGAGAAACAAGTAGAAATCTAAAAAAAATGTATATATGAACACAAAAGAGACATCACTAATAATAATCTAACAAATGCATTAGTGATTCACAGAACTAAATTCAACCACAATTTCGATTTTAAAAATGCCACACTAATAAAAATAGTAAACAATTTATTCGGAAGAAAAGTTCTCGAGAGCGCCGCCATCCAGTACTACCAAAACATCAATTTGCGCCCAGGATTTTTCTCAATCTCACTTTTACTTATGGAAATTATACTAAAACAGACTAACATACATAATTAAAAAATCAAAGAAAACGGTTGAATTCCCTTCATTTTAACATCTCGTGACTTTGCACTACACATGAAGAAATTCTAAAAACTAAAATATTCTGTTATCTTATGAAATGATTTGTGAGCGTCTTTGTGGTTGCCAACACTGTTTGTTTATAGATACGTAATTTAGAATAAAGCTTATTTCGTCTTTTTGCCTTGATAAAGTCCATCACAGGACGAAACGCGTAGGTGATTTAAAATACAGTTTTCCTCTTGTGTTTATTTTATCTATCTATCTATCTATCTATCTATCTATCTATCTATCTATCTATCTCGGTCTGTTCATATCTATCTATCTATCTATCTATCTATCTATCTATCTATCTATCTGTCGCTTTTGTCAATTTCGAACTAAAGAGCACGCAAACATGGCTGCCCTCTTTAACTTTACAACGCAGCCGTCATGCACATGGTACGCATAATAATCAAGGGGGGTTGCACTCTGGGGAGTTAGGTGGCTAGATGTAAGGGGTGGTGTGTTATCTGACAGTCGTGACTGGGTTCTCCTGCTTTTGTGGCATGGTGACAGGGTCTTGCAGCAGCCACCCTCTTACCCCAGGCCAACACCATCTCCTCAAGGTACATGTAAGTTTTTCGTTGAGTCTGAGACCCTGTGGGAATAAGAATGTAGGCATAATGAAGGCCTAAAATCGTGAACAATTTTCGCACGTCGCCCAAACCTGTAAAGAATTGCAAGCTTCGCCATTCTGGCGTCTTTAGTGAATATAATAATTGTGCGTTACTTCCATGGATTCCACTTTACGGCCTTCTTAAGTATATAAGAATCGTTCTGACGTTTGGGATAATTTGAGAAGCACTAGTATTACGATCGTGCCGCCTTTATAAGGCGGAGGTTGTCAAGTCGTATCAGGAGTGGGCATCTTTTAGAGGCTGGGTAGTATTTGTTTCTATCGAAAACTATAAAAGATCTTTTCCCGAAAATCTGATTGTAGTAGAGCAACCTTTTGGAGAACTTCTTAGTGAAGATAATTTATATCCGGGCTTTCACTGCATGAAAAGGTGTCTTTTCTCTCTGTTTCACATCATCAAGTTTTTATCACCGAAAATCTTTCCCTTACAGTTAAAGCAGGTGTGCCACAATCCAGTCGTATGTTTCGCTTTCTTCTTTATTAGCTAACCTTAAGACGATTAAGTGCTTCATGCTATTTGTAATAAAGACCATTGAAGTATTTCCTGAGTTTGCCAATTTTTACAGCTGTGATCACAAAGAAAAGAAAATAGATTGGTATAGGCTCATTTGATAACGACGTTGGTTAGCACGAAAACTTTCATAAGATCGTCAGGTTTATTAGTATATATAGTTTTTTGTTTAATGTTTTTAGAGATGGTGCTGCGAATATCATGGATCGATCATGTGAGCAATAATGAGGTCTTAGAAATGATAGAAACAAAACGAAAATTAATACTGAGCATCAGGAAGAGACAGCTGAAGTTTCTGGAACATGCAATGAGGAAGGAGGGCTTGGAGAACATGATACTGACTAGATAGAGGGAAAAAGAGACAGGGGAAAGCAGCGGATAAACATAATCAGGACCTAATCAGGTGGATGAAGGAACGAGGGTTGCATGGTGTAACAGGAGAAGGCGTGCTCAGAGCCACCAGGAATAGGGAAACGTGGAAAGCCATGATCGCCTACGCCCGGAAGGGACAGGGCACATAGAAGAAGAAGACTGGCTAGATATTGTTGAATATAGAGGGTGCCCACCCCAGAAGAAAAGGACATCATTTTATAGCTTAATAACATAGCCAATTTTCACTCAAATGATCCCCAATTTTAACAAACTTCGTTAAAACTAATTTGACTGAGCGGACTTATCTAAATGGGAATTTATCAAGAAGATGGATCGGGTGTGCCAGTGATAATGACAATAAGCTGTTGAAATGGACATCAGGTCCACCTGATTTGACACCTTGTGTTTTTTCTATGGGGCTACGTAAAGGGACTGGTCTATATCCCACTATTCCTACAAACCTAGAGAAACTTCAGCAGATAATTACTGAGGCGCCGAGTTATGTTACGCAAGACATACTCTTGCTTGTTTGGCAAGAGCTAGACTACCGACTTGACGTGTGTCGTCTGACAGGTGGTGTGCATATTGATAATTTTTGAAGCATTGTAAAATCGGTTATAAAATCTACATCCCTTTGATTCGAATTTTGACAAATAAATATTTTATTATTCAACAAAAAGCGGTCCCGGACATGACGGTAAACTTCATTCGGCAGCAAGCCTTCTGCTTGGGAAGTTGTAAGGAGCATGAGCAACCTCTTAATTTCTGTTGTTCCTAGGTCCACCCTAACTCAGATTGGTAACACCTGTTAAATAGTCAGCCCCTATCCCTGTTTTGTATCCACTTACACAACGTCGAACACAGGCTCTCTCCGAGCCCTATAGAATACTTCCTCCTAACTTCATTGATTCCGAACAGCTGTTGGTCGATGTACAACCAACCCTCAAAAATGGGAATATACCACCGAAGTTGATCCCAACTGCCAATGCAGGTAATCGTTGTCGTGGACCCGGTTAAAGGTCTAAAGAATAACGCAAATACAACCAAATAGGAAAATACGAATATATATTAAATACGGAAAGAATACAATACTCGGAACTTGTTTAGTAGGAACGATAATACGAGTTAGTGTGGAATACTATGATTCGACCCTCGGCCTTAGAACTGTGACTAGTAATGGTCGTTAAGATAGCAGTGTTCGTAGACCGACTCTCGGCTGATTTCGGGCCGCTCTGAGGGCGCTCTGAGGGCTACTCCCTCTTATGAGTAATGGTTGGAAGAGTCCATTCAGTCTGACAGTGATGCCGCCATGACACTAACAATGAAACATCTTCTAATTTGCCATAATTTTGAAGCTCTATGCACTCTTAACGACCTTGAAATCTTAGTAACACATCAAAGTTCTGTGTATAACCCTGGATGGGTGTGGTGCACTGAATCAATAAAACGAACTCTCTTTATATTTCTTAGATGAGGTATTGCAACTATTTACACTATTTACATTGCTCGGGCTATTGCACTCGTCTTTATTGTTATATTCACAACGTTTCGACCGTTGTACGCTCCGATCTTCTTCATGTTATATACATTTGAATTTCGAAGCGAACACTTTATCTAGTCCAATGGGGAGAGTTGTTCTAGTTCCATGCGCCATGTGCCATGAACTTTTCTGGATATCATTTTCAGTTACTTTCATTTAGTAATTCAACTCTTTCAAATCTGTAATGACCTTTTCATTCTCGTGAAAACCAAACGTTTTCTACGTTCTTGATTTTCATGCAACCTAAACTATCTATTTCGCCTCTCATTAAAACCTAAACTGTCTATTTCGCCTCTAAACTGTGTCTACCTTTTCATATTCTCGTGCAAACAAATGAATTAGCTTTATCTTTTTGAACTTTTTTGCAAACTAAATCTATGGCTAGCTTTTCGAATTTTATAGAAATCAAACGCATGTTAACTTTTTGGCTCGTCCTGCGTATGACGATAAATTATATCCGGCAGCAAGGCCTCTGACAGGGAGATTTCGAAGAGCATGGAACCACATCTTAATTGCTATTGTTCCCAGGTTTATCCTGATACATTAACGGTTCGGTTTGAAATTCCAACAAACAACTCCTGAAGAAAGCCGGAGCGTACAACGGCTGAAATGGCAATAAAGATGAAAACAACAGTCTGAACAATGTAGATTGTGTAAATAGTTACAATATCTCATCTCAGAAATATAGACATATCTTGAAAAATGCCGGAGCTTACAACGGTTTAAACGTCGTGAATATGACAATAAAAATGAGGACAATAATCCGAAAAATAGTGCAAATAGTTACAATACGTCATCTGAGAAATATAGGCAGATCTCTATTGCACAAATCAAATCAGGAAAGATGAATCTGTCACATCTCTTCTTTTTTTTATATGTTGTGTTTCTTCAGGACGTAGGCGATCATGACATTCCACATCTCCCGATCCCTTGTAGCTTTTAACACCCCTTCATCTTTTTACCCTTTTAAACCCTGCACATCCGCTCAAGTCCATCAAGTCTGTCACACGTTACTCTCCCCCGACCCTCCTTCCCTCTATCCGTCCCGTGAGTTGCAGATTCTGTCCCATCGCCAGTCATTAATATCATTGCCTTTTCCCTGGTATATTATAATAATAAAAAAGGAAGCGTTTTTAAAATTACTTTATGCGCAAAAAGTGGCTGCCATATCCATTGTCAGTCATGATATATGGAAGACAACTCGTTAAACCCGTTGTTAAACGAAGTTGAGTTGCCGCTTTAACGGGATGAAAAATCCGATAGATTAAAAAATTCTTTTATTGTACGCATGCGCTCTGACAGCAAAACAATCACAAAGAAAGAAAAATAATTGTTAGATCAGAAAAAACGGAACAAAAAAAAAAACAAGAAAAAAAAAGCAAACAAACCGAGAAACAAAGAAAAAAACAAAGCGATAAATGATTGATCCCGACTGATTGTAAATGATTTATGTGATAACTTTGTACTTGGAAGTATCACAGCAAGGGACTTGCCCCGAGAAGCAATTACTGGGGTCAGGTTAGTAAGTGGAATACATTTCTCAACGGTGGTGAACAATGAAAATCGCCTCCCATAGGTTTTTCTGGGCGGAACTTTGAGTCGCATTTTTTATATTTTCTGTTCTCCATGGAATCACAGGTTCGGAATTTCAGAGAATGATGTTTAGGTCAAGGTTTTTGTTTTGAGATACAAATAATAGAGCAAAACTTATTTACGTGACGAATTACGCAACACTTATTTCGATTTACTGAGTTACTTAGAACGATAACTTCGCTACTTGTGTGAATTTAAAAAAAAGATATATGAGAATATTTTTGATTTTTTTAGTCATTTCGCCAAAGCAAGTCGGGACCGCCACTAGTGCGCAGGGGGTTACAGTGAGAGAAAAGACAGGGTACTTGGGGTGTTGAAGAAAGGATAAAAGATGAACGGCTTTCAAGAAAATAGAAGATGGCGATTGACGTTACATTTAAATTTTGGGAGATTGTAGCTATCATGTAAGCAATTAAACGGAAGTGATTTCCACAGGCGGGAAGTGCGAAAAAAGAAACTATTTGAATAGAAGTGGTGGTTACATTTACCTATTTCAAAGGTAAAAGGGTGGGACCAAGATGCCAATCTAGTAGCACGCTTAAATTCATGGGGTCAGTGTACCAAGGAAAAAAGCTCCTTGACCTTTTATGACATGAAAATATTTGTAGATGTTGTATTCTTGAAAAAGGATTAAAATGTACAAGGTTGTTACTCGAGGGGAAAGAACAATCAACACGATAGTAGAGGGAACCTGCGTTAATTCGGTGAGAGAGTGAGTGAAGCCGAGATGCCAAGTCAGGACTGATTACATTGCAAATCCTTCTATAGATTTTATCAAGAACTATGAGATGAAAAGCAGGAGCATCCGACCAGATATGGCTACAGTATTCACTTCTAGGACGAATGGTAAATTTATAATTGTGAAAAATTGATTACATTGTAGAGCCTTCTTTGGACAAATGCCTATAAAAAGGAATTGCTGGTTATTTACGGCTAATTTGTTTAAATAATGCGCTGACTATATTTTGTGTCATATTGACAATAATTGCAATTAGATGATGCACTAAAATTAATAATAAAGTAACGGTTTTAAACTCTTTCAATATCAGTGTTATTTTTTTTTATCTAAACAGAACCTTCAGAATAACGAAATTAAAATAATCATTTCCTTTACCAAAAAAACAAACAAAAAAAAAACAAACAAAAAAAAACACATTCAACTCTAGTAGAATAAGAATTTATTCTCATGGTTGGTATAATTTAACCTTTCCCCGCGTTCAAGGGGAGCAATTCTTCTCTCTAACGAATTACCACGTGTTCACAGCGGCAAAGCAAAATAAGATTAAAATGCGTGCGTCTAAATTACAGAACTATTTTTAACAACATACAATATTAATATACATAAAAAGGTTTTTACATTTAACATGTACAGTTCAATAAATGATTAGCATTAGAAACATGTACAATAAAGACAGGAGATCTGCTAAAATTATAGGTATTTTAGCGTCAAAACTGATTGCGGAACATACAATTAAAATATTGCGCCCAAGTCACGAATTAATCAAGAGGAAAAGAGAAAGGTGTGCTTTACGAACACAGACATAAAGTACTTACGAGAAGGTGGAAATACAAATGGCGTTCTCATATATTCAAATTAGCGGGATGCGGATAAGTCAAGGTTTCCGTAGCCAAAAGCTTCTTTCTCCAGGGACTTGTTGGACCGACGCTTTCCTTCCTTCCTTCCTTCCTTCCTTCTTTCCTTCCTTCCTTCCTTCCTTGATTGGGGTAGCGGTTCTGGTCAAACAGCACTTGAAGGGTTTCTCAAATGCAACAACAATTCAATACGGAGTCTAATATTTAAGGGATTCCGGAAGCCACAATTAGGCGATTCGATTTGGTTAATGGGAAAACCAACGACTATCCAAGAGAGTGTAGGTTCTCTACACAGAAAAAAAAAAAAAATTCTTCTACTATTATATCCCGTTAATATGGGGATAAAACACTCACTTCGGCTGTTCGAAGATGAGTGGCAGCTAATGACCCCTCTAAATGTAAGGGAAAACACAAAGCTGGTTTCGCATTTCGCGGCCACACCACAGCAAAATGTCTGTACGTCCTTACTCCCTGAGTCCATTTGTGCTGACGCTTTCTGTCCGTCTACCGGTGCAAGTCCATCGGTGAAAATCTTCCTGCTCCCTCACCAAGTTACGTGTCCTGTTATTGGTCAGCAGCGAGAGTACGCTTAAAGTGGCTCCACCATTGGCTCCAAGCGCCTGCTGTTTCCCAAAAGGGGACGACTAAAATGAAGTCAAGAATCGGTGCAAGTTTAGAAAGTACCGCCTGAAATAAATTTCTCTTCTAACCAAAATAATTCTTACAAAATACTTTTCTTGGAATCCATCATGGTGTAATGATCAGCAAGTTTGTCTCGCTAAAACCTATTATAACTGTGTAGTGAGTTAAATTCTCACTGGGTACTCAATACTTTTGGCCTTGTGCCACATCTAAGTTGCGCGTAGAAAATCAATACGTTTTGGCGCCTCATCGTGGTGTAATGGTTAGCAAGCGTGTCTCGTTAGGACCTATTGCAACTGAGTACTGACTTCGATCCTTACTGGGTTCCCCATTCTTTCGGCCTTGTGCCACATCTAAGATCTCAGTTTGTTCAAAACTTCCTGTTATGTGCATTTTCCCTACAAGACGTAAGCGATCATGGCTCTCCAAAACTTTCTATTCTTTGCGTCGCCATACAACTTTTGTATTTTTACTATCACACTCACTCCCTATTCTGTCATACATTTATATATATTTATCGTTCGGTAGGTTACTTGCTGTTTTCCCTCTGAAGACTGCACCCTTTAGCCTTGGTTGGAAAGCAGTATAGGAGAAGGATAACTCTGAATCGCTAAACCGTATGTAACCAAAGCGACATTCTTATGAAGTTAATAAAAGGATTATTTATATAGTTCCTAAAAATAGGATCTTTATTATATCTCTAATGGAGGTGATATGTATAGGAGGAATATTTCTCGTTCACAATTCCCCGATTATAGGCATTACTATATAAATGATATATTAACACCGTAATAAACGGACGGAACGGAATAACTGAAAGAAAAGGGATGACAAACATGCTTTATTTTCAAACATACATTTATAGTGCTAAGTCATACACAAAATTACATACAAATAATAACAGCTTTCAGCTCTATTCATGAAGTAAGTTAGTTGTTTCAACCCAACACAAAGCTGGTATGAGAACGACCATTTTTAACCATTCTTATCCATACTAACTTTAACTTATACAGTAGAAAAAGAAACCAGACATATCTAAGAGATATTTACAGCTGTTTTCCTACAGTTGTGATATATTTCTGTGACCATCAGAAATATAATTTCAGTCAGAGGCAGCTAGCATTAACAAATGTATTTCGGTGACCGACAGAAATGTGTTTGGTATCAGAAAAAATGACCAATAAAATGTGTTGCGTTAGGGCAGCCGTTTTCAAAGTCTGAAAATATAAACAAAGGCAGACAGATTGTGATGACGTCAAAGGCAGCTAGCTCAAGGGCAATAATCGGCGAAAATGATGTGATAAAACAATTAGAGATTTGCCTATCCATAGATGATGCATTTAAGCGGAATTCGAGGAATTTCAGCTTATATAAGATCGTAGTTTTTTTTTTTAACCACGAGCAGAACGGAATCAGGAGGCGGCAGAAGACAGAAAGAGAAAAGAGAACTCCTGACAACTCCCACGTATGCATAACTTCCAAGGACTATCATTACATACAACTGCCATCAAAGAAGAATAAAAACACAAGTAAATATTTTGATGTATACGTGTTCTGTGTTCGTCATTTGTCAGCCAAGACAATTGTTGTTTCCAGCTGTGTTATACAACCTGGAAACCAAGGATATCAATCACCTTAATATCAACGATGAACACAAAGAACGTGTATATAAAAATCTTCTTCTTCTTCTTCCATGTGCCTTGTCCCTTCAGGACGTAGGCGATCATGGCTGTCTAGGTCTCCCTATCCCTGGTGGCTCTTAGCACGCCTTTTGTTACACAATGCAACCCTCGTTCTATCATCCACTAGCCCAAGCTCATAAATCTAGAATATAAATGTATAGAAACTAGCATGGCCACAAAATGAGGGTTCGGTCTATATATTGATTATAATATAGATTTGATCCCCCATTTTATATCCACATTTTAATTTCTTATAAATAGTTGGCATATATCTTCTTCTATGTGCCCTGTCCCTTCAGGACGTAGGCAATCATGGCTTTCCACGTCTCCCTATCCCTGGTGGCTCTTAGCACGCCTTCTCCTGTTACACCATGCAACTCTCGTTCCATGATCCACCTGATTATGTCTTTCAGATACGTTATCCGTTGCTTTCCCCTGTCTCTTTTCCCTCTATCTGGCCTATTTGTATCAGGTTCTTCAAGCCCCTTTTCCTCATTGCATGTCCAAGGAACTTCAGCTGTCTCTTCCTGATGCTCAGTATTAATTTCCTTTTTGTTTCCATCGTTCTAAGACCTCATTCGATCCATGATATTCGCAGCATCCTTCTGTAGAACCACATTTCAGTTGCTTCAAGTTTTTCCTTCATCTTCGATGATATTGTCCAGCATTCACTACCATATTGAAAAACTGACATCACATAGCAATCCAGTACTCTCTTCCTTGTTTCTAGCGAAATTGTCCTGTTTCTTAATACTTTGCTCAACTTCTGGAATGCAATTCGCCTTCGGATCTCTGTGTCGCACTTTCCGTCTTCTGTTAGAATATTTCCCAGGTAATTAAATGTTTGTACCTGCTTGATTCTAATATCCCCGACCTGCCAGTATTTATATTTTTATTCCTCTTCAGTGACACTGGTGTAGAGTAAGGGGAAGCCGGGGAGGTAGCACGCACGGATACAAGGGCAGTTGACTGGTTGGAGTTGTCTTCTTGTGCGTTCTCTCCTACTTCTCGGCTGTTCTAACCTGGAAAACTCGGTCTTATATAAGCTGAAATACGTCGACTTCCGTTTAATTGCGTCATCTTTGTCTAGGCCATTTGCTTATCATTTTTCGTATTATTATTATTGCCTGTGGTTATCTGCCTTTGACGTCATCACATTCCTCTGCTATTGTTTGATATTTCCTGTTTGTCTGAATTAATTTTCTATGGGTCACATTTGCGTCATCTTAATTCTTGTCTTCCCATGGTTTATACGCCTGCTTACAAGAATACAATTACATTCCTTCCATGCAAACACTGACCACATCTCTAACACACAATCATGGCAGTTGTATAAAACATTTACATATAATAACATGGAAAAATCAATCAATGATACAGAATAATACACGCAATAGTAATAAAAAAAATCAATAACAAAGGTGGCAACCTCTTCTCTTCTCTGCAATTGTGTGCATATATCTTACTTGTTAATTCTTTGCAAGGGACACTTTTCCCAATGTTAAATCTAAGATAGACTCTTAAGTTAGGCATAATAATGAATGAGGCCATAATGCGATTTACATAAAAAGTTTTTCTTTTTTCTTCTTTTTTTCTCTTTCTTTCATTTCTTTTTAACTTCCACTGAGTATGTCGTCCGTTTTCACATTCCGAGACGCATTGGGAACTTTGACATTAGCGCTAGAACAATTAGGGCTAAGCAGTGAATCCGATCCTCACTAGGTTCTCCACAATTTCGGCCTTACGCCACATCTAAGCCACACTTAGAAAATCACCATTCCGGATCGCATGATTCTTCCTCTTCTATGTGCTCTGTCCCTTTAGGACATAGGCGATCATGGCTTTCCACGTCCCCTATCCCTGGTGGCTTTTAGCACGCCTTCTCCTGTTACACCATGCAACCCTCGTTCCATCATCCACCTGATTAGGTCCTTCAAATATGTTATCCGCTGCTTTTCCCTCTATCTGGCCTGTTAGTATCAGGTTCTCCAAGCCCTCTTTCCTCATTGCATGTCAAAGGAACTTTATCTGTCTCTTCATGATGCTCAGTATTAATTTCCTTTTCGTTTATGTAACTTATAACTAGAAGAGAATTTATTTTGCGCGTACTTTTTTCAACTTCCAAGATTTTCTGCAAGTCTCAGACTCTTCGTATTCATAACTGACTCATTGCATCTTTTTGCCACGGCGACACTCCCCGCCTTTTTTGTTGGATATTATCTCTGTTTTTTTTTTATCGTTCCCTTTTGTTCCTTTATTCCTTCTTCATTTTTTCCATTGATTTATTAGTTCACTCGAGTGCTACTAAATCCACATACTAGCCAACTAAAGGACTGATTTGCTTCAGATTTCCTGCGTTTTTTCTTTTTTAACAAATTTCTTTATCGACTTTGTGGAAGCAAACTCTTTTGTGATACTCTGACGATCTTAACCCCCACCCCACAAAAAAATACCACACAATTCACTAGAAGAAAAAAGTGAGAGAGTGCCTACTTTTTCTGTTATTATTATTATTTTCGGTTTCATTTTTTCTTTTGAAGAACGCAACATCAGGGAAAGTTCCCTAATGTCTGAAATGTTCACTTTATTTCTTTTTGAAAAACACACTCATCAAGAAAGTTCTATAATGTTCAAAATTTCATTTTTTCTTTTCTTTTCGAAGAAAATCCACATCAAGAAAATTCTATAACGTTCAAAAGCTCGTTTTTCTTTTCGTGTTTTATCACACCCATAAACATCTCGATGAACGACCATACAATCGTAGGCGGTAAACGTGTTCCCAATTTACAAATTGACATTGGCCAAATGACCTTCGCATTTACCATGTGCCCAAGTTCAACATTCTTCTTCTATGTGCCATGTCCCTTCAGGACGTAGGCGACCATTGCTTTCCACGTCTCATTATCCCTGGTGGTTCTCAGCACGCTTTCCCCTGTTACGTCGTGCAACCCTCCTTCCACCATCCACCCGCACAGGCCAGTCAAGTACGTTACACGCTGTTTTCCTCTGTCTCTCCTTCCCTCTATGTGGCCTGTTAGTATCAGGTTCTCTAAGCCCTCCTTCTTCATTGCATGTCCCAGAAACTTCATCTGTCTCTTTCTGATGATCAGTATTAATTTCCTTTTCGTTTTCATCCTTACCAAAACCTCATCGTTGCTCACATGCTGGATCTATGATATCCGCAGCATCCTTCTGTAGAACCACATTTCAGTTGCTTCAAGTTTTTCTTTTATCTTTGATGATATTCACTGTCATATTGAAGAACTGACATTACATAGCAATCCAGTACTCTCTTTTTTGTTTGTAGCGAAATTGTCCTGTTTCTTAATACTTTGCTCAACTTCTGGAATGCTTTTTTCGCCATGCCAAGCCGCTTTCGGATTTCTGTGTCGCACTTTCCGTCTTCTATTATAACACTTCCCAGGTATTTAAATTTTTGTACCTGCTTGATTTTAGTATCCTACACCTGTATTTGGTAATTTGGGTTGCTCTTTTTGCTTTCAGTTCAACATTCCACATGTAATTTCCTTAATTTCAACCATTCCATCCTGCATATATACAAGTCAACCATCCATACAGTACTTCTGCTATTTATGGTCAGGCGCCCCCGCCGTTCTCCTCAGTGTTCTCGACAGGCTCCAAAGGAGAGTCTGTAATGTGATAGGTACTGATCTGGTGGCTCGACTGCAGCCACTTCCCCACCGTCGAAATGTGGCCTCCCTTTGTCTGTTCTATGAATACTTTCATGGCTTCTGCTTGGACGAACTTAAGTCACTGGTGCCTCCTCAACAGGTGTTTACTCGTGCAACCAGACTGGCAACTGGGTCCCACCCATTCACAGTTAGGTTAGCCAAATTCAGACGACAATTCTACTCCTGCAGCTTCTTCTCTCGCACTTTCCGCCAGTGGAACTTGCTCCCATATTCTTGCTTTCCTGATGGCTACAACCAGAAGTCCGGAAGTTTAAATGCAATGTCAATACTCATCTATTAACCACTGGACTCTAGCTCTCTCCCCACCCCCGTATATCCTCCCTTTCTCTCCACCTATGTATCTGTCATCGCACCTGCATTCTTAGCTTTCTATTGCTCCTTTCTAACTAGTTTGTACTGATCACTCTCTTCTAATTAATTTTTTTTTACAGTTATGTAGCCCTCCGCTCATCAGTGGCATTTCCGCTTTGCTCGGGGTGAAATGATTAAAATAAATTATGTTTGAACACAGAAATATGTCATTATCTGCAGTGCATGTAATTCAAAGTCTAACCGAGAAAACTACAAAAAAAAAAATAAATAAAAATAGAACGAAGAAAAATTATGTGAACGCTTGATTGTATCTGCTAATGATGGGCATGCATTTTACTTGTAGGATTAGTCGTACCACTTAGAGTTCTAAGCTCCCAACGTAACTTAATCTGAAAAATGGGTTCGTCACACTTTAAATACTATGTAACTTAATGTTTTCTCCACAGACTGCAACTGCTCCATGCATTGTTAGAGGAAGCTAATCAAACCATTTATCACAAGTGTTTTTCATTCCTCCCGCAATGTTTTTCTCTAACTCTTACAGTATATCCGTCAGGAAGTTCACAAAACATTTCGATTATTATTACTTATTCTTGCGTTCATCTATGGAACGTATAGGTCAGTGTTTCCCAACTTTTTTTGGCCATGCCCCACCTAAACACCTCTAGAATCCTGATATCCCCCCTCCCATATGTTGATATAGAATTCTTATGTAAAAAGTGAACACCGTTTTAGGTGATGCTTAAAACACTAATACTTTGATTTAAACTTTTATTTTAAACTTAAAATTTAAAGTTTGTTTAAGGCTCAAACTGCCTTTAAGCCTTAAACAAACTTATAAACAACATGGCATCCATGAAAAACAAACAAAAAAATAAATAAAAGACAAAGTTCTGAGCAAGAAATTAACAAAAAAGAAAATATTAGGGATTGTCTTATATTATTTTTATTTTTATATGAAACAATCAAATAAAGTTTCAAGGCATGTAATAGAGAATTGAAATATTTATATTAAAATGGAGTTTTAAAATTATTTTAAAATGGAAGTTATTCACCAGGTGGCAGTGCAATCGATGGTAATTTAAAAATCCAAGACAAAATATGAATGAAATATATGTAACATTGCTAAATTTTTATTTATTGGAATGTTAGGGCTAATAGGTCACAAGAACATAGACTTTTATTAGCAAAACATCTAACAATCGAATTGCCCCCCAAAATATCAAATCCCCCCCCCCCTGTGGGGCGTATGCCCCGTGTTGGGAATCGCTGGTATAGGCGCATCAGTTCTTTTTGATACAATGGACGTTTGTCCCACTTAGACAATGTCGCTTACTTCGCTGCCAGGTGATCTTTTAGAAACTTTCTCATCTACATAAGAAGAATCCAAAGTTCTACCCTTTGGGCAGTCATCCTTGAAAGGAAATGAATAACTGGTCATACCTTCCATTCCAACCTCGTTATAAACAGTTGATACGCTTTTATCCACTGTTTCACGTCGTGACCTGATACATCACTATTAATGGGACGTCAGACTCATCGTCTGATTTCTCACGCTGGTGTGGACACTTGCACACTGGAAAATCGACCTGCTCTACCCCAGATTCGCTGTCAAAATCGCTGGATTCTACTGGAGAAGTCAATACCATTTTCCGTAACTGCCTCAATGTAGTAAGAATTTCCCATTCCTCAATGACTGGTTAACGAGTCTCTGATTGTATAAGTGCCGGGGGTCAGTTTTTTTCAGCTACCACATAATATGGCCGCCATCGCATGTCCAACTTCTCTTTTTTATGGTAGACCAAATCTTCTTCTTCTATGTGCCCTGTCCCTTCAGGACGTAGGCGATCATGGTTCTCCACGTCTCCCTATCCCTTGTGGCTCCTAGTATGTTTGTTCCCGTTACTCTTGTCAATCCCCGTTCCGTCAACCACCTGATCAGGCCCTGCAAATATGTTATCTGCTGCCTTCCTCCGTCTCTCTTTCCTTCTATCTGGCCAGATAGAAACATTTTTGTATGCCGTTTCATATTTGAAAACGGATGTGCGTTATGGTGCAGTGGATATCGGCTCGGAACGAGAAACCGGGGAGTTGAGTTCGAATT
>JBBBDQ010001638.1:1035000-1114248 GCA_037127315.1 Ascarosepion bandense
TCGTTTGTTAACCGAATTTTTCAGTTCGTGAAATGATATAAATTTAAAATTGACTGAAGGATAAGTAATTTTTTCCGCATTATACACCTAAGTAAGATTTAAAACTGAAGACGTTCATTTTCCATCAGCTTTACGACCATATCACGTTGAAACACCGGTTCCTGGAGATCACCGAAATTAAGCAATGTCGAGCCTGATCAATAACTAGATAGGTAACCATACTCACGCACTCAAAAACTGACCTTGTGTCACATCGTGGAATAATGTGGCGGAATATCGCTTCTCAGCCTTTTGACTGAGATCAAAGTGTATTATCTGCTCTTATCAGCTTAATCTGATTCTCTCAACTCTTATTTTCCATTCTTTCTTTCGTTCATTTTCTCGCTGAAACCAAGCAATTCTGCCCCCCTTTCCGTGCATAAAAAAACGTAATAATCCATTATTTATGAGGCCTTGACAATACGTATGGGTGGGTGCGAAATTTGGAGAAATGGACAAGCACATTTATAATAGGATATGTATATAAGAATTTTACTTGATATATCGAGTTAAAGATGCTGATGATCTTAGACGATTTTGGTGTAAACAGGATTACAGAGACAATAAATGAAATCTACAATAATGGAAAGAAGACCGAAGCAGGTCAATTTTCATAGCACTTCTTAAGAAACCAGACACAGAGAAATATGAGACTCACCGGAACAATCAGCTTAATGAGACACATTACAAAACTCATCATCCTGATGCTGATGAACAGAGTGCGAAGCAGAATCGGGACAGAGATAGGACAAAGCAGTGCGGATCCGTCAAAGACAACGGAACAAGGAACGCAATATTTATGCTCCGAATATTTCTAGAAAGAGTAATACAAATGCGGAAGGACGTGTACCTGTGTTTGATAATTTACGAAAAGTCGTAGTCTATAAAACAAAGTACGCCACAAAGATTTGAGAGAGATACTCGGTAACCTCGACATATTCGGGAAAGACGTTAGAGTAATCAAGAACTTATACTAAAAGCAAACCGCCTGCATATGGACAAACGGAAAATGAATTTAGCAGCTATACAAAAATAGAAAGGTTTTTAAGACAAGGATGTGTCTGCTCACCAGATTTATTGAATTTGTACAGCGAAACAATTCTGAGAAAACTAGAAGTCCTTCTAGGATCCGCGTCATTGGCAATCACAGTCTCAACAATATAAGATAAGCAAGTGACACAGTGGAAGGTAGCAAGGGAAAGCGAGAAGAAAGAACGAAACATAAACTACAAGAAAACTGAATGAATGGTCATGAGAACAAACAGAAAGCCAATCTGCTAACTACCTGGATAATAAAATCAAGCAGGTGCGGAAATGTAAATATTGGCTGAAATCAATCAATCGCTAATTTACGCATTTATTTACTTTCAAATCATTGCTTTACAAGGGAATCTGATAGATAGATAGATAGATAGATAGATAGATAGATAGATAGATAGATAGATAGATAGATAGATAAATAGATAGATAGATATGAAGAAACTGAGCTAGCTAGCTAGATAGACAGATATAAAGGGACTGCGATAGATAGATAGATAGATAGATAGATAGATAGATAGATAGATAGATAGATATGAAGAAACTGAGCTAGCTAGCTAGATAGATTGATATAAAAAGACTGCGATAGATAAATAGATAGATAGATAGATAGATAGATAGATAGATATGAACAGACTGCGATAGAAGGATAGATAGATAGATAGATAGATAGATAGATATGAACAGACTGAGATAGATAGATATATATAAACAGACTGAGATAGATAGATAGATAGAGAGAGAGAGAGAGAGAGAGAGAGAAAGAAAGAAAGAGAGAGACAAATAGATATGAACAGACGACTGCGATAGATAGATAGATAGATAGATAGATAGATATGAACAGACTGAGATAGATAGATAGATAGATAGATAGATAGATAGATAGATAGATATGAACAGACTGAAATGATAGATAGATAGATAGATAGATAGATAGATAGATAGATAGATAGATAGATTTAGATTTAGATAGATAGATAGATAGATAGATAGATAGATAGATAGATAATGAGCAGTATGCGAAATATGAATACATAGATAGTTATTGAGAAAGAGAGAGTTTCTTCTGATGAATTGCTCGCTTAAGGATCTCTCTTCTGGTTCCTTGCTTCCCTGTAAAGTTTAATCTTCAAAGAATTCAATGTCGATATTTAACATCTGTTTTCTTAATTCTTTTTCGTTCATTGTTCTCTTTTCTTAACAGCAGTTTATTTTCTAACACTCAGTAAAGACTTGCGTCCTAGTGGCTTTGTTGCTTTGCCTGGGGTGAAATGATAGATATCTTTTTTATTTTTAATATGGAAGTGTTCTGACAGAGGACAGAAAGTGCAACGCTGAGATCCGAAGGTGAACTGAAATGGCTATGGTCGCATTTCGAAAGCTAACTAGAGTATTAAGAGACATGAAGACATCGATAGAAAAGATTGAAAGAGCACTAAACTGCTATGTGATATCTGTCCTCATATATAGCAATGAATGCTGGACAATCTCCTCAAAAATTAAAGAGAGACTCAAAGCAAGAGAAATGTGGTTCAACAGAAGGATGCTGAGGATACCCTGGGCCGAACATGTGAGGAATGACCAGGTTTTGGAGAAGATCCAAAAGAAAAAGAAACTTATACTTAACATCAGAAAGAGACAGCTGAAATTTCTGGGACATGTAATGAGGAAAGCGGGCTTTGAGAATCTAATATTCACAGGACGGATAGAGGGCAAGGGAGACAGAGGAAAGCAATGCGAGACATACTTGATAGTGGATGGCAGAGTATGATTTCAGAGAGATATCAATAGGAAAAGTGTTACGGGTGACAAGGGATAGGAGGATGTGAAGGTTCGTGATCGCCTACGTCTTGAAAGGAGACGGCACCTAAAGAAGAAGAAGATGAAACAAGAAACATTCAAAACATGGTGCGTCATAGAGAGTGAAACTGTTTTTATGAAGGAAACTATATCTATAAAAATATTTATCGTCTGGATCCAATCAAATCATTGAGATATCAATAGATTTCTCCTACACGAAAAAGTTCATTTACAGTTAGATAATTCATATGTTAAGCTAGGTAGCACACCCAAGAATACCGTCATCCTCGTGTAGAGCTCTGAAGGGGAATGAGGTACATGTCATATAACAGGTAAAGATATAGCGTAACTGTAGCATTATTTAATTAGAGAAAGTGGAAACTTTTGCACTCGTTTTCTAATAACCGCATTGTGTGACAACGGAAGGCTCCGGGTTTAGCATACCCTTGCGAAAAAATAAAACAGCAAGTGTCTAGCCACACTGATGAGCGAAACAGGCTTGCATGTGGATGACTAATAAATTGTGCTCTCATTACGATCGAGCTCTCTGGAGAAGAAAATTTTAAAAACAGTTTCCACTTCTACGATATACGCATTACTCTTCAGAATTGAATTGAGCTCTTTCGGTGACTGGCGTGTGTATACACTACTTATATACAACACGTTAAAGTTTCCCTTCTCTGATGCCATGCGCCAATGGCTTAGGGAGTAGCGACTCCAACTGATACCAAATCGGCCCAGTTTCGAATCAACTGGTAATATCAGACAGATTTTAGTCAGCAACACAATAATCCTCACTCATAAACACATGAAAAAAAAAACCTTCAGATATTGGAGGCCATCTACATTAAATCCAAACAACTCACACTTAATAAAATCACGTTAAAATCTGGTCATAACACATTACATTGCATTTAAATATATGGTTCTGTTGTCATTTCGAACTCTCACGCGGTGTGACGTCATAGAACTGCATTAAAAATTTACGAACTGCGTTTGCTATTTTTGGTAACTGTTATCGTTGCTTAGCAAAGTTTTATGCCAAAACAAAATAAAATCGTCGCTGATGGTGATGTTTTTATGTTAACGTCCTTGTAACCTCTCTGAAGATGGCTCATGTGAGCCGAAAGCTTGGAACCAGCTTAATAAAAAATTATCTAAATGTTGGAGAATTTTTTACTTTATTTTCACCTGAAATTAAAACCAAAATACGATGTTTAGCACGGCTCATGATTAAATATAATAGACATTCATTGTCTCTTATATTTAACAGTATGTTTAGAAAATATATATACACACTCACACACACATGCACAAACACACAATCTCTCTCTCTCTCTCTCTCTCACACACACACACACATATATATATTGTTTAAGTTGTTAACTGCTGGCTTTTTCAGTAGTTTACTGGTGAAAAGGCATTTTAGGCGAGCAGATATTTTGTCATAAAGTGCTCGTAATGAAGATAAGGATAGAATGTTAGTAGCATCAACATGGAGAAGTTTATCACTTAGCTGAGCAATGTTATTTCAGTTACGCAAACTTCGATGTTTCGCGAGGGCATTATTGTAATATCTTCACTCTTCAGGATCATTTGCTTTTTCTGCAGCTGAATTTTTTAACTTTTTTTTTATAATCATATCGCCCCAAGCAAGGCATTTTACTGCCACTGTTTTGCAAGGGGTTACATAGGTGGAAAGTTATGAGAAAGAGTGACAGATTATAGGGGGTGTCAGGAAGTGGGTAAGAGAAGGATGACTGTGGTGATAAAGTGAGGGATCAATTTATATGATGATTGTAATATAAATTTGATCCCCCACTTTAAATTTACATAATAATTCCTTGTCTGTTGATAAGTCGTATATAACAAATCAATCAATAAAGAAAATACTGATTAGCTACACATGCATGTTTTTTAGATTTGTTTACATTCTCTGGAATATAAATGTAGGGAATTTTTTTTATAATCATATCGCCCCAAGCAAGGCATTTTACTGCCACTGTTTTGCAGGGGGTTACATAGGAGGAAAGTTATGAGAAAGAGTGACATGTTATGGGGGGTGTCAGGAAGTGGGTAAGAGAAGGATAAGAATACTGATGAGAGTGGAGTGGATGAAGAAAGGAGCATGAGAGAGAGAGAGAGAGAGAGAGAGAGAGAGAGAGAGAGAGGATGCAAGTTAGTGAGATAGGAGATGACTATTGACTTTACATTTAAATTCTTGGAGATTATAGGTGTCGGGAAAACAAGTAAATGGAAGGGGATTCCACAGGCGGGAAGTGCGAGAAAAGAAGCTGATGGAGTAGAATTTGCGTTTACAATTTATTGGTTTCACAGTAAAATTGTGGGACCTAGTTGCTAATCTTGTGGCTCGAGTAAATTTATATATAGGAGGCACCAGTGAGCTAAGTTCATCGGAGCAGAAGCCGTGAAAGTATTTGTAGAAGAGGCACAGGGAAGCCACATTGCACTGGTGAGAAAGTGACTGTATAACTACATATAAATACGCAAAAAAGGGAAACAGCAGCAGTAAAAGCAAATGACCCTGAAGAGCGAAGATATTACTATAATAACTTCCCAAAACTTCGAAGTCGGCATGACTGAAATAACACTTCTCACCTAAGTAACAAACTTCTCCACAGTAATTCTCTCTCTCTCTCTCTCTCTCTCTCTATATATATATATATATACAAATTCACCAAAAATGTATGTACACCCCAGGAAAAAAATCTGTATAGATATTATAACAGTAAATTTATTCAGACACAAGCAGAATAGCCCGGCGTTGCTCGGGTGTAATGAAATCTTTAAAACTAATCCATGGTCCTGGAGCTGAGACTCTTTGGACGTTGGCACGAAAGACTAAAAAGCAATAGTTGTTTCCAGTTAAAGCGAAACCTTAGACTGAAAGAAAAATGAATGGATGTAAGTCAAATTTTGATTTCCTGCTATCTCTCAAGAAAATATCGCTCAATATGAAGTCGTATTGAAATCGCAACCGTTTATCATACTCACTTCCGTATGGCTGATGCTAACCTCCTTGTGACTTCTCAGAATAACGTTTACCGCAGGCATGAAATGGAAAGATTATATTGAGTCTATTTCTAGGTCTGCTGCAGGAGATGTTGATTCCCGCTTGAACAAATGTTCTCGCTAGAACCTATCTTACATATTAACAAGTCTACCATTCGTCCATGCATTGAATATTGCTGGTTGGTACCCCTGCTAGTATTTATAGATTCTTGATAAATTACCAAAAGAATTTCCTGACCTGGCATCTCTTCTTCAGTCGTATTCCTACCACCGAATCATTGCTTCCCTATCCGTTTTCTATAAATGCTTTCATGGTAACTCTCTTTTGGTCTCTTGCTTTTCACTCATCGTTGATCTTCAAAGATTTAAATGTAATGTCAGTCTCTATCCTCTCTCCTCCTGATTAATCTTTCCTCTTCTTTTGTTTCTTAGCAATGTTTCCGTTTCTAAATCTTGCAAAACCGGAATCTCTTTCGTCTCAGTGGCTTTATTGCCTTACTTGGGATGAACGTGATAAAAAAGAAAAAAAAAAGCAAAAGCAAAAAGACAATTTCAAATAAATTCTTTGAATTTTATACATCAAACGTTTTTTTTCTATTATCATAATGGATTCCGATTTCTGACCCGATATTTCCTTTGTTAAATATAAGTACAAATACATCAATATTTCTTATTCGATCTGTGTAAAGTTGATGTGTGATTTTAGGCATTGCGGCTTCACACTCAGATTGCATAAAATAAACTTGCAGGTTTTTTTTCGCTATCATAACAAATTGCTGATTAAACGTTGAAAAAAATGTACGCGTTTAGAGAAAAAGAATAACTAGAGAAGAGTACGTCTTACGGGAAGATGGAAAGATTGTTTTATTTTGTTTCTATTTTAATTTTCCTCTTCCTAAATATTTAAATAATTCCGTTTTTGAAAATAAAATCTTTTACTGTTTTTTTTTTATTCCTGTTTTCTTCTGCAATTCCCGCTCATATTTTGTTCTCCGTATTAACCAGCAGTAGAAAGATGTTAAAATAGGGGTCAGAATGTACTGGAAGAAGAAGAAGAAGAAGAAGAAGAAGAAGAAGAAGAAGAAGAAGATAAGGAGAAGGAGACGGGGGAGGAGGAGGAGGGAAAAAAGAAAGAGAAAAGGGAAGAGGACAAGAAGAAAGAGTGAAAGAAAGAGAAGAAAGAAAAGAAGAACAAAGATAAAGAGAAGAAGAAAAAAGAAGACAAGGAGAAGGAGAAGGAGGAGGAAGGAAAAAAGAAAGAGAAAAGAGAAGAGAACAAAAAGAAAAAGAAGAAAGAAAAGAAGAACAAAGATAAAGGGAAGAAGAAGAAAAAAGGGAAGAAAAAGAAGAAAGAGAAGCGAAAGAGAAGATGTAGAAAAATAGCAAGAAAAACGAGAAAAAGAGAAAGAAGAAGCGAAGAACAAAATGACAAGAAAATGTTTAATAATAAAAAAGAAGAAAAAGAAAGAGAAGAAGAAAGAAAAGATTTAGAATAAAAATGTCAAAAAATGAGAAGAAAGGAAAGAAGAAAGCGAAGAAGAAGAAAAGTACAAAAAAAGGATTAATAATAATAAGTAGAAGAAGAAAAAGAGCAAAGGAAAAAGAAGGAGAGAGAAGATATTAGAAGTACGATAAAAGTAAGAATGAGTTTAAATGAAGGAATAAAATATTAAAAAGTAACCAAAAAATGTAATGAAGAAGAAGGAAATGGAAAGAAGAACAAAAAATGAGAGGAATAATAGTAAGAAAGGAATGAAGAAGAAAGAAAAGAAGAAAAAGAAGAAAGACTATAATAATAATAATAATAATAATAATAATAATAATAATAACAACAAATAGTAATAGTAGAAGAAGAAGAAGGAAAAAGAAGAAGAAGGAAAAAAGAAGAAGTTGAATATAGGAGGAGGATAAAAGAACAAATAAGTTAAAAGAAGGAATGAAATATTAAAAAGCAAAGCGGAAAAAGAGGAAATAAAAGTTGTATAAAGAAGGAAAGACAAAAATAAATGAAATGAATAAAAAACAAAAATGAAGAAAATAAGCAAAAAGGAAGGAAGGAAAAACAGAAAAAGTAAAAAAGATGAAAGAAAAAGAAAAACGGTAAAAAATATCGAAATGAAAAACAAGAAAATAAAACGAGGAGAAAAACAACTCGAAGACGAAGAAAAGAAAATTAGGAATAAGTGAATAAATAAAAATTAGTAAATATAAAATGAAAACAAAAAAATAAAAAAGGAGAAATGAAAGAAAATCAAGAAGAACGAATTCCGACGACATTTTACTGGTTTCCGAGATTCTGAATTTCTGGCGGGGAAACTTGCGATTTTGTTCAGCTTCCTAGAGTGTTTGCAATTTTTGGTTTGCTTCGTTTTGATATTTGAGCGAAACCAAAAAAAAAAAAAAACCAAAAAAAAAAAACCCGAAAAAAACCAAAAAAACAACCCCCCCCCCAAAAAAAAAACAACAACAAAAAAACAAAAATCAAATATAGATTTTTCACACTCTATTCGATTAAGATTGAAAAAATTCGTTTTCTTTTCTTTATATATATATATATATATATATATATATATGTTTTTATTACAAACTCCAATAATAAAAATATTGCTATAAATTTTACTCTACTACTTATCGTTAAAAAGTAAATACCAAAAACTGTGGCGTGTGATTTCATTAAGCAAAGAAAACGATTTTATATATATACATTTATGTTATTATCAAAATTATTTAATTAATAAAAACATTGTAAAAATAAATCTCAAGTTTGTCGGCAAAAGGTCAGAGATGGTTGCATATTTCGAGATGAATTTGACAACTGATCGATTTTGCATGATTATTAAAACCGATAATTCCTTTCTATAGGGCCTTGATAGCCATTCAATTTCCATACGACAAGCATACATGTGATCACAGACACATACTATCATGCATATAAATACGAACATACATGCATATACAATATTTTTGTTATGCAGATGAATTAAATATTCTATTCATTATCACTGCATTTAAATACTGATATAATTTATATAATTTAGAAACACAGCCGCCCGCCAGAAATATATATATATGTGTGTGTGTGTGTGTGAAATAATTTGTTTGAATATTATTTTTGAGCGATACTCTTATTTAAGTAGATATTCGGCAGGATTCGAACCTCGTTAATTTTCGTAACATGTTTACATTTGTTGACATTACCATATATTTTAGTGCAGATATGGTTATTTGCGTGAATCAAAAATTGTGTTATATAGGCATGATTTGACTTCGTTTAGACTGTTGGTCATTCGTGGTCGAGAAGTCTAAGTGCGCCAGACCAATTGGTGGCTTCTCCTATGTGGATATTGCAAGTTCGAATCCAGCCGAATGACACACATTTTCGTAACAAAATTTATCATAAATTATAAGGCCGGTATATATATATATAGTCATCCGCAGACAGATCTGTTTCGCTTTATCACAGCTCATCAGTACGGTTAGACTCCGATTGCTTTTAACCCAGGATTGAAACCCGACCGAATATATATATATATATATATATATATATATATATATATATATATATATATATATTGTGTGACTATAAACAGAATATCTACTTAAATATGAGTATCGATCAAAATAATGTTCAAACAAATAATTTCAAATTGTTGGTTGTTTATAACCATTTCGTTAATTTCCGTAATATATATATATATATATATATATCTCTATCTAATCAATAGGAATGGATATACGGAAACCAAATAAGAAAAATTAAATAAAGAAAGATTGAGAATATGTAGGTTTAGAAGGAGAGGTTGAAACTACCTAAATGGGCGAAGGAAAGAAAATCGAAAGTGGAAGGGAGTGGATAGAAGTAGACACCAAGTCTGAAAAATGGTCTCTAGTGAAGACAGATAAAAGGAGGTGCGAAAATTAGCATACTAGTGGGATAAGATGGGAAGAACGGGGGAGTAAATAAATATTAATAAAACAGGAAAGTTAGCAGGAGTGGTAGTAGGAAATAAGACAGGACTGCTGGTAACCAACGACACCTATCGGAATGGAAGTTCAAGGAATTTAGATATAACATGGATATAATATAGTCTTGCAACAAATAGAATGGAATTATCTTATCAACAATTGAGTAAAGAAAAGAAATAATAGCCTTAACTTAATCTAATTTAACTTATCACAGAGCTAGGAAAATAAAAATAAAAATAAAATTTTGGCTTAGAAATTTGAATTATGAATTGATGTATAAATTTGCTGGTGACATTAGTCACGTGTTGTTTTGTTTGTATTAAACTTCTCCTCCCACTATATCCCGACAAATGGAAACGGAAATACTTATTATAGTGGGCTATCCTATGTTGCCTCCCCCTCCGCCTGGCCTTGACTGAACTTTCATTCCGTAGTAATACGACATGAAACAAGTCGAATAGGGCCTTCCGTCTGATGAAGTCGGTGATTGTTGGCAACAACAATTATTGACTGAAATAAATTTATTACGGAAATATGACCGGTGTTTAAAGTTTTTCTTAAAAGAAAACAGTATATATATATATATATATTAATTAAATGAAAGTGTGTAGCTTAATGTTACACGACATTATAAAAGCGAAGCAACCGGTTTCGCTCCCCTCTTCAGGCCTCTACGGAAGATTTGAGCTTAGATTTAAATAAAGAAATATGTGAAGAAGGGGAAAAATGAATACAAAGAGCTAGAGACAAATAATAGCGAGCCCCAACAAACATTCACGCTGTTTACACAGGGAGGGCTTGCGGATCCCGAAATATAGAGCCTTCAAGACCCTGAAATGAAATAGAGAGTGCGACCGGGACACAACAGTGAATCAGTCAACACTAAATTTAGCAGTACACTTTCTGTTATTTAATAGGTGCTCACAAATATTTATATTACGCTCTCACACCCTGAGTGAACACTCTGTCATCTACGCATAGTTCATTCAGTAATGAATTAGAACACTCTCAGCCATTGGCGTATGTATACATGATAGATCACACGCTAAAAGTCTGCCTCCTTCTACCGAGCGCCCATAGCTCAGAGGTAGTATCGCTGACTGATGCCAATTTGGTCGGGTTTTAATCCTGGGTAAAAAGCAATCGGATGTCTAACCGTACTGATGGGCTGTGATACAGCGAAACAGATCTGCGGATGACTATATATATATATATATATATATATATAGTGTATCGAGGCAGCAAATAATTTTCTAAACATATACTGTTAAATATAAGAGACAATGAATGCCTATTATGTTTAATCATGTGCCGTTCTAAACGTCGTATTTTGGCTTTAATTTCAGGTGAAAATAAAGACAAAAATTCTCCAACATTTGGATAATTTTTTATTAAGTTGTTTCTAAGCTTTTGGCTCATACGAGCCATCTTCAGAGAGATTATTAAGACAGTAACACAATAACATCTACCATCAGCGACGATTTTATTTTGTGTTGACATAAAACTCCGCTAGGCAACGGCAATAGTTACCAAAAATAACAAACGCAGTTCGCAAATTTGCAATGCGGTTCTATGACGTCACACCACGTGATAGCGTGAAATGACAACAGAACCATGTATTCAAATGCAATGTAATGCGTTATGACCAGATTTAAACGTGATTTTATTAAGCGTGGGTTGTTTGGATTTAATGTAGATGGCCTCCAATATCTGAAGGTTCTTTTTACTGTGTGTATGAGTGAGAATTATTGTATTGTTGACTAAAATCTGTCTGATATTACCTACATGTTTATGTTTTTCTGAGAAATGTTGTTTAATTGTACTCTGATCAGAAAGGTGACATGTAAGTCTACGGGAGAGCGTATATATATATATATATATATATATATATATATATATATATATCAGGTTCGTATCTGGAGAATGGGGGAAGGTAGAAAACTGGAGCCTTTTAACTAGCTTCTCTTCGGGTTGATTGATCTCGACAGCTGAGGAAGGCAGTTCATCTAGAGGAAGGAAACCCTGATTTTCTACCTCTACTGCCTTGCGGTTATATCCAAAAAGGGAAAGCCTATGGAAATAAATAGATACAGAAAAAGGGAGGTGGCTGTTAACACTGACAACTTTCGGCAACTCCTGCGGTCATGCTCTCCTTAAATGTTATGCCTTGTATTTGCTTGGGTTTTCTGCCTTCGCCAAATCATGTATATCTTGAGATAAAGTTAGCGCCCTGTGGGCCAAGCGCGATGTATATGGGAACCGTAGGCTGCCCTACATACCATACTCCTCCTGGTCGTACCGACAAGATCCAAACAAACTCAGGCTTTAAATTTGGGAACGGTTTATCTGCAGGAGTTTAAAATTCTGTAACAATGTCTATACAAGTTCGATGTTGCTTAATATGATATGGCTATAAACCAGAAGTCAAAGAAATTGTTAAGGCACATAATAAAGCAAGAAGGATTGGAGAATCAGACACTCACAGGACATTTTGAACGCAAAAGTAAAATGAAGCGAAGCCTCATCTAGCTGGTGCGATTATGCGAATAGAGAAATGGCAAGTAGGCAGATATTAGTCGGATAGGAAGCTGTGGAGAGCCATGATCACCCATGTACTGAATGGACATGGCACGTAGAAAAAGACAAATTTACGTTATTTAGTTGAAAATAAAGTTTCTAATGTAAGACGAGTTTATTAATATCAATGATTTTATTTTATCTGAACGTGGAAAAAATAAATATTTTTATGTGAAACAATTTCTTCATTTACGATAGAGAGCTGCATTGTCAAAACGAAGCTTTACACTTTGAACATTTATCGGGGCTCTGGTGAACAAGAGCAATCAATTGTAACACTTAGATACGATTCATTACAGATACCGAGAGAAGGTTTGTCTCATCCTCTCACTTCAGGAATTACCTGACTCTTAATAGCATGTTTAGTCTTTATAAGCGTCAGAGTGAACCAAAAGTGGCTTTTTTAAAAAAATTTTTATAAGCGTTTCACCCCAAGCAAGGCATGTCACTGCCACTACTGTGCAGGGGGCTACGTAGAGTGGAGAAAGGCTGATTAAATATAGGAAATAACAGAGGGTGGGTGATAGGCGGGTGAGAATACCGAGAATGAGGGTTGGGTAGATGAGAGTGTTGTGAGAATAGTTGGTAGTTAGTGTGATAGGAGGTGTCTATTGACCCTACATTTAAACACCTGGAGATTGTAACTGTCGGGAAAGCAGACTTGTGGAAGGGAGTTCCACAGGCGGGAAGCGCGAGAAAAGAAGCTGTTGGAGTAGAATTTACGGTTACATCTTATTTGTTTAACTGTAAAAGGGTGGGACCTAGTTGCTAATCTAGTATCTCGTGTAAATTCGTGCTTAGGCGGCACCAGTGATCTAAGCTCATCGGAGCAGAAGCCATGAAAGTACTTGTAGAAGAGGCACAGGGAAGCTACATCACGCCGGTGTGAGAGCGGCTGCAGCCGGTCTGCCAAGTCAGTATCAACCACGTTACAGATCCTCCTTTGTATTTTGTCAAGAAGCCCAAGGAGAGCAGCAGGGGCACCCGACCAGATATGGCAGCAATATTCAATACACGGGCGGATGGTAGATTTGTATATGTTTTGTTGTCATATTTGTGCTGGAGCTATTAATACTAAATTTCAACCATTATAAAACTCAAAATCGTTCATGTGGTCTTGTAGAACGTTACATATTATTAACAGAGTTGAAAACCTACAAAACCATTTCTATAGTAAGTGTTCAAATGAGCGTTCAAATATTTAATTCCACCAATTCATACTTTGCAGCTAAGAACACATTTTTATAAGGGAATATTTATTCTCCAATCTGTAGTTTTTTTCCAAAGAAGCAAGTCTGATGCTGCTTCATTTCCATGTTCAGATAAGCGCTTCATTCTTTAGTTCCACCACTTAAGACTTTGCTGTTAGATCATTTACACTGTCTTATAAGTGATGAGTTATTATCCAATCTGAACCGTATTCCCCAAAGAAGTAACACTGCAAGATAATCGCTACTCTATTTCCATGGTAAATGTTCAGATGAGCGCTCCAATCTTGAGTTCCACCACTTCAATCTTTGCTGATAGGACATTTACACAGTGTTAAAAGTGAAAACTTATTCTCCAATCTGCAGCCTCTTTCTTCAGCAGGCAACATTGCCATAGCAAATGTTCAGATGAGCTCTTCATTCCTTTGTTCCGACAGTTCAAACCTTTACAGCTAATGCACGCGAAGCCACTTTCACGGGGCCGAATCATCCCCGGCAGTCGAAACGTATTCAAGTCAAGAATGAAACATTAGCTGTCCTCCTTATCCTCATAATCTTAACTTCATACTATATCTTGTTTAACACATCTTATTTATCATGAATATTTTTGTCCTGACCCCATAACTTGAGTTGTCCTGGGTATGAAGATAAACTACACTCAGCAGCAAAAAATTGACGACGTTCCGGCCATTGTACGTTCCGGCCTTCTTCAGGTGACTGGAATTTCGAACAGAACCATGTATATTAATATGAATGTATAAAACATTTTTATAGTCAAAATACCAGCAGTCGTAGCAGTATTGCCAACAGTATATTTTATCTTAAAAGAGAGTACTGGATTGATATGTGATGTCAGTTCTTCAATATGGCAGCGAATGTTGAAAAATATCAACAGAGATGAAGAGAAAACGTGAAGCAGCTGAAATGTGGTTCTACAGAACGATGCTGCGGATATCGTGGACCGAGCATGTGAGCAATGACAAGGTTTTGGAAATGATGGAAACGAAAAGGAAATTAATATTGAGCATCAGGAAGAGACAACTGAAGTTCCTGGGACATGCAATGAGAAAGGAGGGCTTGGAGAACCTGATACTAACAGGCCAGATAGAGAGAAAAAGAGACAGAGGAAAGCAGCGGATAACATATTTAAAAGGGCTGGGCGGGTGGATGACAGAACGGGGGCTGAGAGACGTTACAGGAGAAAGCGTGCTACGAGCCACCAGGGATAGTGAGACGTGGAAGGCCATGATCGCCTACGTCCTGAAGAGACAAGGTGCATAAAAGAAGAAGAATATTTTATCTGTAGTTGAAGACAGAATTGCTTTCAAAACATTTAGAATTCAGCTTTAAAGAACCCATAGAAATGTCGATATGCCGCCAAACAAAATGCACAAAGCCAAACCACCAAAAGGAAAGAACTCGTTTGTGACATCAATTCATATTCAGAAATCAATTTTTTTTCCAAAACAAATTCGCAAAAAGTAAAACTATGTGTTCCATTGTGTTAGCAGAATAACTTGTACCTGATTACTTCAAATGTCACACGCACATAGATATATGTAGTTCTACCAACTTGTTATAGATTCCAAAACTTAGTTCTACCGAATGCGCGTTTGCAAATCTTGTATATGTAATACATATACATATAATGTATGCAGGCTAGATTTGCCTTCAGATAACCCGTGGTAGCCATAAAAAATTAAACAGCCAAATTAAATATATCAGTCAGTTAAGTGCCATACGTGATACACGCTTGGGCGATCATGTCTCGAAAGAGACATGACTGACTTGGCAGAAGATTATCCCGCAGTAGGTTGCCATTGCTTTCTGCGATAGACTGGTTGCCGACCAAGGCTATAGAACCCAATCTGTCCTGCTATTTAACCCATAACTGGGAGGAAGAGATGTATTAATACCTTTCCCGAGGGTATTTGCGCGTAAGTGAATACAATGGATTCAGCTGGAATTCGAACTCGGCTCGCCGGTTTCTCCTTCCGAGCCGATATCCACTGTACCACAACGCACATCCCTCTGTCTATATACATTTTTATAAAATATTTTGTTAATTTAAAATGTGTTAAATATATAAAGTTGTTAAATTTATGAATTTGTCTAAATATATAAGTCTGTTATATATATTAATTTGTTATATAATGTATGTAGGCTAGATTTGGCTTCAGATAACCCGTGGTGGTTGGTATGCCATAAAAAATTAAACAGCCAAATTAAATATATACATTTTTATAAAAAAAATTATTAATTTAAAATGTGTTAAATATATAAATTTGTTAAATTTATGAATTTGTCTAAATAGTCTGTTATATATATTAATTTGTTAAATATACAAACTTCTTGAAATTGTTCTTAACTTTTTGTTTGATTTTTAATAATTCGATTTGGCGTTAAATAACCCAAGATGGGTTGATACGCTGTAAATCAAAACATCCAACTTCAGATATAATAAGAAAATTATATTTCGGCATTAAATGACCCGCAAGGAGTTGATGTGCCGTTAAACAAACAAATCAAACTTGACTTTCGTGTCTCGTATACAAAACTTTTATAACAAATTAAATTTTCTTGAAGTTCAGATTTAAAAACTGGAACTGATTGACTAATCCGTGTGTTGAAACTATTCCATTTTATCATTTTTCGTTTTGTTTTTTTGTTTTTTTTTTTTACAATTTTGTATATTTTCCGAAACACTGGGAAATCAACTTCGACATATAAAACTTTGACTGCTACTTACCAAAGCTGCTTAGTGGTGTTGCGTGACTTTAGAAGCCCGAAGATTTAGAGTTAGGCCGAGATTGATCGATTCTGGTCGGGTCGGGTCGGTTCATCTTGCCTGACGCGGCCTATGAACTGTAGGGATAAGTTGTGGGAGATGACGTTAAAACGCGCGGCAAATTTCGAAGCCTTTCGAATTTAAAGCGTTATTTCCCTTTATCAAAGTGAGATACGAAGGTCCAGGGTCAAGACGCGGCGATGTTTTTGATTTTAAAGACTGTCAGAATCGCCCATTATAAAGCACCGGTTAGGTTTGGGAGTGTTTTTGTTATTTCGGTACATTAAAGAAATAACTGACCCTGGCAAGCGTCTATTTTGATTGTGCGAAATGCAATGTTGATCTTCTGCATTGAGTAAACAACGACGAGTGGTTTTAGGTCAGGTTGGCATTAAATATTAACCATGGGAAACTCACTAATCCTTTTAAAAACATACAAAAAAGGATTTTGTCTTTTTGCTAATGTTTACCCTACTCGAGGCCCAAGAGCCACTCAAAGTAGTGGTTAATAGTGGAGGTTGTCGTATGAGCAGTAAGAGGTAAGAAGAGGAAATTATGACAATATTTGATAAAGATAACTGTTAACAAACGGTTAAGATTATAGTGTTCGAGGAAAGCATGCCCTTGGGAGTAGCTGTTTGTGGGAAGAAGCATTTCGAAAAGAACTTACTGTTTACTAATGGAATTTGAAGAGAAAGAAGAGGATTAGCCTCACTGTTTGTGGCAGAGTGGGTTGTAAATTGCTTGCTTTTGTTTAACTGCATATCAATCTCTATGGAGATTTATTACCGAAATCTATATATTTTGTAAAATACATTTGGAGATAAGAATATTACAATGATACAGTTCTTACTAATCTACCCATAATGTTGGGGTAGAAGAAGTGTATTCATGCCCCCCACCCCTTCCCAAGGATATTTGAATGTAAGTGAATTTAATAAAGCTAACTGGAATGGAACATTGTTCACCGATGAAACATTCCGAGATATTATCACTTTGCACCACCTTCACACCCAACATCTGGCATTCCTAAGCAGTCACCATGTAAGTAGTGACCAGGCTTGACGTTACTTAGCGTTGGGTTTTTTAAGGGGCCAATGTTTCAACGGGATATGACTTTAAGTCCACAGTGGGTAGTGATTGTAGAGGTTAGATTTGGTGAAATTAAGGAATTTGGCTTGTTATAATATTTGTCATAGAAGTAGTATCATAATAGTGAGGGGTTTGTAATGTTTCATCTGTGAAAAGGGAGTTACAAGGGGAAAATGTATCAAGCACAAAAACGCTGAGACGCTTTTGAAACCTATGAAAGCGGAGACTGGACAATTTCAGCTAATCTATAACAGCAGTATGGCGTTTACGGTCTGATCTAAATATTTATATAATTTCTGAATCAGTAACCATATATATTATTTTTATTTTTAATCATTTAACCTCCAGTAGGACCGCCACTGGTGGTATGGGGGTTACAGTGAGAGAAACATTTAAAGTTTTGGAGATGGTAGATATCAGGGGAAAGCAATTAAAGGAAAGGGAGTTCCATTAGCGGGAAATGCGAGAAAAGAATTTATTGGAGCAGAAGTGGCGGTTATATTCAACTATTTCAAAGGTACAAGGGTGGGACCTAGATGCCAATCAAGTAGGGCATATAAATTCATGTGGTCAGGCCAATAGAGAAAAAAGCTCGTCAAAGAAATTGCCATGAAAATATTTGTGGAAAAAACAGAGAAACCACATCAAATTAAAGAAAAAGTGGCTGAAATCGAGATGCCAGGTCAGCATTGATTATATTGCAGATTTTTGTTTGGATTTTGTCGAGAACCTCGAGAAGAATAGCAGGGTAACCAGTCACATATGGTAACAGTTTTCAATGCACGGACGAATGGGAGATTTATAAATGTGCAATATGGATTTCGACGAGAAAAACTCCCGGTCAGAAACAGAGACCCAACTTTTCTAGTATTAAATAAAGCTATTCATTCGATTCAATTTTTGTTTTAATCAAGAAAAATTTAATGCAGACACTTTGGTCGAATTAGTCAATTATTGTAAAGATCTCAGAGCCGTTTCAACATAATGTTCCAGGACCTCACATAATAACTGAGTAAATAAAGCCTATTAGTAGTCTGCGTAGCAATGAGAGTTTATCTGTGCATGCATTTCTACGAATTTGCTCTCTCTCTCTCTCTGATCCTGGGCATGACGATAAACTTCATCCGGCAGCAAAGCCTCTGATTGGGAGGTTGTGAAGAGCATGGAACCACCGCTTAATTGCTGTTATTCTCAGGTCTACCCTGACCCGGAGTGGTAGCAACTGTTAGGGTCCCAGCTATGAGCAAATATTTAACCTCCAAACACTATCCAAGTATAAAAATAGACCTTTATAGAAATATATACACAAAAAATACTTTTATAGAAACATATATATTTTTGAAGAAATAAAATATTACCATAACACATTTTGAAGGAAAAATAATATCCTCAGCAAATTATTTTTGAATACAAATCGAGAAGACATTTTCAGTTTTCTAAAATAGAAAAAAATAAAAAAATTTTTTTTCGTTAAAATCTGACTAAACCAACCTTCTCATTATAACCGAATATTTAAAAAAACCCTTAAACACCCACCTTTTTGGCATTAAATAACCCACAGAGGTGTTGATATGCCGTTAAACAAAACTCAAACTCAAAATCTCTCTCTCTCTCTCTCTCTCTCTCTCTCTTTCTCTCTCTCTCACACACACATTAGAGAATAATAAATCTTACAGAATAATAAGTTTAAACATTTTTCAGCTATTTTCTTATATTTAAATACTCCTAAGTTTGATGTGATTGGTTAAAGAACACCCGAGTTGCTTATTTCAAATTCATTGACCACGTCACTTCTCGATTTTGTAGGTCACGATTATTTTATCTGGAAACGAAATCTCAAAATACGTAAATAAATTAGGAAATTGAAGGTAATAGATTTAAACGAAAAAGCGATAAAATATTTCTGAAATCTCAACTAATCGATTAAAAAAATACTTTAACGCAAACTCAGATTTACGCGAGGCTTTCTGTTAGAGACTTCATAGATGTTGGAAGTTAATGTGATCGATAAGACTTTCACGCATGCGTGTCAGGGTAGAAGCAATGATCAATCGTGTGTCATTTATGCATTAAAATTACTTCCTTTCCAATTTAGGTCAAGTTATTCGCCTGTCTTCCAATCGGATTCCGACACTCAGCACTATTCCGAGTGAAAATAAAAACTCCATTTATGAAAAGAAAAGTTTCTGAACAATCGACTCACAGATGAAGAAAAGACTTGAAGCAACAGAAGTACAAGAAAGGTGAGAATACCATGAGCAATGACGAAGTTCTACATTCTATCCAAGTGGGTCAATCCGAGAACGTTTCAGGCACTATATTTCAAACTAACGTTCACACGATGCAAGGCTCGAGAGGTATTCAAGGTAGAGGTTTACTGTTCAAGTGATGAATCAGTCAGTCAGTTAAGTGCCATACTGTTATATATCGCCGTACGACGACACAACAAACACGCATATATAAAAATATAAGGTTATATTTTTATTAATGACGACGAACCGTGTGGAATAGAGAACGGAAGGGTGAGAGCGCACATAGAATGGGCTGACGGGAGTGTAGTCTTGCCTGTGGTGTTTCTCTGCTTCCACTGGCCATTCTCTGCTGGCGAATCCGTGTGTCGAGGTCTTTATACAGTCTTCTAGAACCGGGACTTTCCTTCCGGTTTTGCCTCGCCCACGCAACGCCCACGTAATTCCCAGAGACACCTGTTCTGTTTGCCTCCGTAGTCATTTCCGCCGCTGTCGGAAATAAGGTCAAACGACATCCGCTCCGGCCTCGACAGGATGTATTTCACAAACACCTGTCTTGTCGTTTCGCCGACCCCTTCACCGACGGGAAACACCATCGCTTGCATCACTTCCTCGGGTGGGGCCAGATTGTTATATTACAATACGTAATACACGCTTGAGCGATCATGTCTCGGAAGAGACATGACTGACTCGACAGAAGATTTTCCCGCAGTAGGTTGCCATTGCTTTCTGCGGTAGATTAATTGCCAGCCAATGCTATAGAACTCAATCTGTCCTGTTATTTAACCCATAATTGGAGGGAAGAGATGGATTAATACCTTTCCCAAAGGTATTTGCGAGTAAGTGAATGCAAAGAATCCAACTGGAATTCGAACTCAGGTCCCCGATTTCTCGTTCCGAGCCGAAATCCACTGAAGCACAACGCACGTCCAAGTGATGAATATTGTGGATAAAATTAGTGTGAATTGAGGTGGTCGGAAAGGAAGATTAAGAGGATAAAAATGAACACTTGAGATGAAGAGGGTCAAGATTGTATCACACACACACACACACACACACACACACACACACACACACACACACACACACACACGATAATCCCGAGAGAATTTTTAAAATCATTTCATCTCTAGCAAAGCAAAAATACCACTGATGCACAGGGGTTTACATAAGAGGTGAATGATGAGGAAGAGGAACAGGTTACAGGGGAGTCAGAGAATGAGTAAGAAAAGGATGAGAATACAGGTGTGAAGAGAGCTGCATGAGAGTAGAGTGGAAAGGAAGAAGAACACGATACAAATGTTGTCAGGGAAAGAATGCGAGTCAAGTGGATAAGAGATGGTAATTGACATTGTATTTAAATACTTGGAGATTGTAGCTTTCAGGGAAGCAAGTATAGAGAAGGGAATTCTACAGGCGGAAAGTGCGAGCAAAGAAGCTGATGGAATAAAAGATGCCGTTACATTTGATCGGTTTCACTGTCAAAGAGTGGGACCTAGCCGCTAGTCTAGTAGCTTGACTAAATTCATGCAGAGGGGGTACCGGGGAGATAAGCTTATTTAAGCAGAAGCCGTGAAAGTATTTGTAGAACAGAGAGAAGCCACATTACGCCGGTGAGAAAGTGACTGGAGTTCGGCTACCAGGTCGGGATCAGTTAGATTGTAGATTCCCTGTTGGATTTTGTCAAGAATCCCGAGATGAATAGCAGGGACACCCGATTGGATGTGACAGCAGTATTCAGGGCACAGGCGAATATTCAAGGACGCATTGACTTAGCGAAAGATGCCTTCTAAAAGTTAAGCAAAGCATTTTAGAAGCAGGAAAATATCGTTAGAAACAAGTGAATGCTGAACAATCTCCTCACAGATGCAGAAGGGATTTGAAGCCATTGAAATATGGATCTACAGAAGGAAACTGAGAATAAAAAAATGAGCAATAACAACGGTAAAATGACAAAAGTAAAAAGGCAAGTGAAATTTCTCGGGAAAAAGAAGGCTTGCAAAATTTGATCCTCACAGAGCAGATTGAAGGTAAGAGAGACAGAGGAGACAGAGAAAAGCAACGGACAACATATGTGGGAGGCTTGATTGAATGGATGGGGAGAAGGAGTGTTTGGAAGAAAGGGCAAAAAGACAAAATTTATGAAGAATTACGAAGGACAGGAAATTGTGGAGAGTAATAATTGCCAAGGGACACTGCACATAAAAGATGATACACTTTTTCTCAAAACTACATAATAAATGAGAAAGTATCGTAAGAATGTTTAAGAGTATTTCAGTCAGTTAAGTGCCATACGTGATACACGTTTGGGCGATCATGTCTCGAAAGAGACATGACTGACTGGGCAGAAGATTATCCCGCAGTAGGTTGCCATTGCTTTCTGCAGTAGACTGGTTGCCAGCCAAGGCTATAGAACCCAATCTGTCCTATTATTCAACCCATAACTGGAAGGAATAGACGGATTAATACCTTTCCCAAAGGTATTTGTGCGCAAGTGAATGAAATGAATTTGGCTGGAATTCGAACTCGGCTTCCCGATTTCTCGTTCTGAGCTGATATCCAATGCACCACAACGCACATAAGAGTATTTAGATCAAGCATAATTGAACGAAGAAAAATATATTTTCTTCACGACTACACGGCCATGAAAACTGTTTTATTTCCTCTAATAAGGAAATAAAAATATATTATAGATAAATTATTCAACTATGCCGGGGGAGACGAACATTAAGTTCAGTGCAAACAACACAAACAATGATATACAATAACCATTTGTTAAAAAATAGTATTGACTTATTTGGTCAAATAAAATAAGGACTTCGGGCCAAAATAAACAAACAAGGGACAGAAAAACGAATTAAAATTAAAAAAGTGAAATCAAACGTTCTGCAGTCTTTCAAGAAACATGATTCCTGCTAAAGTTACAAGGAATAAAGAAAGAAATCCTTCTCCAAGCCAATTTGTATATTTTGGTCGAAGTCCCTCCCTCCGCTAAACCCCCATCTTTCTCTCCACCTCGCTCTTTCTAGAATTTTACCACCCACTCTATATATTTTGGTTGAAATCGACCCTTGTTTCTCTTCAAAAAAATCTTTCCCACACAGTCAACACATTTTGGTTAAAATCACACCTACGCCTCTTTCTCATGCTAGAATTGTTCCACCCACTCAATACATTTAGGTTCAATTCATCCCCTCTCATTCTCTTTCCACGTACACTATACATTTTGGCTGAAAACACCTCTACTATTTCTCTTCACAGAACTTTCCCACCCTCAACATACATTTTGGCTGAAATCACCCCTACTATTTCTCTTCAGAGAATTTTCCCTCACACTATACATTTTGGTTGAAATAACCCCTACTATTTCTTTTTACAGAATTTTCCCACCCTCAACATACATTTTGGTTGAAATAACCCCTACTATATCTCTTCACAGAATTTTCCCACCCTCAACATACATTTTGGCTGAAATCACCCCTACTATTTCTCTTCAGATAATTTTCCCTCACACTATACATTTTGGTAGAAATAACCCCTACTATTTCTTTTTACAGAATTTTCCCACCCTCAACATACATTTTGGTTGAAATCACCCAGTTCTATTTCTCTACCCTAAATCTTCCCACCCACTCTATACCTTTTAGCTTAAATCACCCACTTCTATTTATCTACACTAAATCTTCCCACCCAGTCTTTACCTTTTAGTTGAAATCACGCACTTCTATTCTCTATCCTAAATCTTCTCACCCACCCTATACCTTTTAGTTGAAATCACCCACTTCTATTTCTCTACCCTTAATCTTCCCATCCACTCTATACCTTTTGTTGAAATCACCCACTTCTGTTTATCTACCGTAAATCTTCCTACCCACTCTATACATTTTTGTTGATTTCTCCCCCCTTTTTCTGTTTTCTAGAATATTCTTAGCCATTCCATACATTTTGATCGAAATCACCCTTATTCTTTTTCTCATCCCAGAACTTCCCACGCCACTCAATATATTTTTGATGTCATCACATCCTTCAGGTTTTCCTTCCCAGAAATTTCCAATCCACTCTACATCTTGGAGGATATCACTTCCCTCCCCCTTCACTTCCCAGATTGTTCACACCCACTCTATAGATTTTGGTTGAAAACACCCATCAGATTTTTCACTACCCAGTGTTTGCTGACCCCCTTCCTCTTTATATTCCCAGAATTTACTCACCCATTTTATACATTTTAGTTGAAATCACACCCAACTCTTTCCTTCCCCAGAATTTTCATATCCAATCAAATGATTTGGGTTGAATTCACCCCTTCTTTTTTTCTTCCCAAAATTGTCCAACCCACTCTGTCTCTCCTCAATTTTCCCGCCACCATTATACATTTTGGTTGAAGTCACTCCTTCTACTCTCTCTCTTCTCATAATTTTCCCACCCCCACTATACATTTTGCTTGAAGTCACTCCTCCTACTCTCTCTCTTCCCACAATTTTCCCACCCTCACTATATATTTTCCATAAATTTCCACAATTTATTTCACTCTCTACGGATTTTTCCCACCCAATTTATATATTTTGTTTGAATCTTTTCTCTCTCATTCCAGAATTTTCATACCTACTTTATTTTGATTGAAAATTCACCCCTTCTATGTGACCATAGCAGAAATCGGATGACATGGCCGTCCCCGCAGATTGTAATGTACCTTTGAAGATCTGAAAAAAACAAAACAAGACGATAAAATACAAGTATCTTGAAGAAGAAATCTCAAAAATGTACCACATGAGAGCATCAGTAATTCCAGTTCTAGTTGGAGCACTCGGATTGATTGAAAAATGGATTTCTGGTTGCCCATACTTTAGAGAAATACATAAGATTGTACAGCCAAACATACTACAAGGAGATCTATCTATGTAAAGTGTGGGCGATCTTAGTTTTTGATTGTCAATGAAAAATGTCATGAAAACATTTCTGATCTTACGTCTCTGGTTGGGAGCCGGAGAGAAATGTGTATACAACAAAAATCCAAGAAAATAATAATAATAATAATAATAATAATAATAATAATAATAATAATTAATCAAACAACATGGAGAAAGAAAGAAAAAATATTCAATATTAAAAGAAGGCAGTAAATACAAACAAGATTTACATTTCGTAGATTCTGTAGAAAAGCAAAACAGAAACCGAGAACTAACTATTGTGGCAAAAAATATGAAAATGAAAGCCAAAGATAAAGCTCTTGAACAGATGAAACAACGCTGGCAAGATAAACCTCTGCATGGCCAATATCCAGAACGTGCCAATAAATCCAATGCTGATAAAGTTAATACTCATCGATAGTTACGTGCATCTGGATTAAAGTCTGAGACTGAAGGCTTTATTCTTGCAGCGCAAGACCAAAGTTTTTTCACTAGAAACTTTCAGGCAAATATTATACATAATAATATGGATCCAAAATGCAGGTTTTGTGATAAACACCAGGAAACAATAGACCATCTAATCTCAGGTTGTCCTGTACTTGCCCCAAATGAATATAAAAATCGCCACGATAGAGTGGGGCAATATTTACATTGGACAATGTGTAAACACTATGGAAAATCTGTAAAAAAACACTGGTATGAACATCACCCAGCACCGGTTACAGAAATAGAAGATGTCACCATTTTATGGGATTACACCATCTACACAGACAGAAAAAATGAAGCAAATAGGCCGGGCATTATTGTTAAAAACCAGAAAGAAAAAACCTGTCTATTAATTGATATGCCTTGTCCAACGGATTGTAACATAGCAAATAAGGAATTCGAAAACTGTCAAAATATAAAGACCTGGAAATTGAAATGGAAAAAATGTGGAAATTGAAAACAAGAGTTGTGCCAGTGATAGTAGGTGTACTTGGAATGATAAAAAATGAAACAAAACAGCACATTGTAAGAATCCGTGGAAACCCCAGCTTAAGAGATATACAAAAAATTGTCTTGTTAAGTACAGCTCACACACTAAGGAGAACTTTGTCTATGTAAGGCTAAGGGTGATAGGGGAGATAGAAAAAACATGAAATGGAGCCATAACAACGCACCATGACCTGCTTTAGGTCTTCCCGCAGACTTGTTTGGTCGTGCGACCATAGCAGAAATCGAAATATGATGAAAAATGACAACATAATAATAATAATGACAATAACAATAGTAGCAATAATAATAAGTTCTAGTTCTTGTGGGCGGCGAATTATTTGCCCCACTGCATCTTGTCTTTAACAGGCGCCGTGTTCCGAGCTTGTCCCTGCTCTATCGCTACTTACATGGGAAGTTCTTGGACGAACTGTATTCCTTGGTTCCATATTCCATAGTAAGTTTCACACGAACAGCTTCTTCTCACCGATCGCTATTCTATGTAACTATCTCACAAAGGAATGTTTCTCCAATCACTACAATCTTAACCTGTTTAAATTTGAAGTTAACCCTTATCTTACCATTTTATCCGTATTAACTACCCCGTAACGTAACCCTCTACTTCGAGTGGCTTTCAGCCCTTATACAGAGTCCTGGGTAAGACGATAAACTACATCCTGCAGCAAGGTCTCTTATCGGGAGATTGGAAGTTTTAAGGAACGTGGAACCACCTCTTAATTACTGTTGGTCCAAATCCACCCTGAGACAGAAGCACACTGAAATAACAAACCTCCCAAACGAAAATAAAATGCTATGAAAGTATAAAAATACATTTTATAGTTAAATTACCAACGGTACATGTTTATAGTAGAATTACCTGTAGTAGAATTGGTAGAGACAATTCGTATTGGCTTAATGTAAGATTTAATGAACTCGATATTTAACTGAGCCCTTCCCACAAAGAAAGGATGAGGCACAAGGCCGGATTTACAGTTGGGCATTCCGACGCGCATACGCACAGACATAATTTCTCTGTAGACCTCATATATGCGAGGTCGGGCTCTCGTCTATTTACTTCAGACGAGACTCTAGTCTCCGGCATATCCTCGTCTGGGTTGCTCTATGCCCGAAGGCAGACAGACCGACAAAGTTAGAATTTTGGTGAACCTACCTCCCCACTAAGACCATATGTGGCACAGGGGCAAATTTTACAAGTGAGATTCGAGCCCTTAAGCTTGAGTGAAAATTCAACGTAGATCATGCTTAAAGCTAGATTGATCTCTGCCCGATGCCATAAAGTTCAATAAGGTCAGAATTTTGATGAACTAATGTTCACTACCTCCCCACCAGGGCGAATGCCCGAGGCGGATGCGGCACAAGGCGAATTCAAGTAGAAATTCGAGCGCTTAGGCTCGGCAAAAACATCCCATTGACGCTGCTTAAGGTAGGGTCGGGCTTTTGTTTGTTCAACCCAGAAAAGACGGAGCCTCGTCTAGGTTCATCTTCGCTCGGAGGCAGAGAGTTAACCAAGATAAGATTTTGGAGAACTCTGAATATAATTAGAATTCTCCTGAAGATATGTATTCAGGGCAGCCCCATTAATGGGGTAAATATATCATCCCACATTACCAACAATTCATTTTATAGAAAAATGACCAACAGTACATTTTACCTGTACTTGACGTCATAAAATTGTGTTAAAATTATCTAGGTTTCGGCATTAAATAACACATAGTGGTTGATATGCTACCAAACAAAAACAACCAACCAAATCTTGTGCTGAGTGAACCTTACTCTAACATAAAAGAAAAAAGCATTAAAAATCATACAAACAATAACAACAGGAATAATAATAATAATAATAATAATAATAATAATAATAATCGAATTAATACTTTATTATCACGAATATTGATTGGTTTTTATTCTTCTATTTTTTTCCATTTTTTCAATAATTTTCCTTTCTTCGATATTGTCTATTGATAGGAATTATCCGTTTGATTTTTTTCCTTTCAAATTCTACTCTTTCCAGTTTTAAGGTTTGCTCTTATTTTTCGATTGTTCTTTGATATTTTTCTTTAGTATTCGAATATTTCCCATGTGGAGAAAACCACGCACAAGCAAAAAGACACCCTTCGTCGCATGCACATTAAAGAAAGAAAGAATTTTGAGCCAAATTTGGAAATTGATGACGAAAACTGATAGCACCACGCATAGCACCAGATCAAAACGGTCAGTCGTGAGCAAAAGTAATTTAAACGAATTTCTACGAAGACTTGTGGAGTGAAAAATCACTCGTCATGAAATGGCACCCTTTCTAAAGGCCAGCGTCTTCAACCAGGGGAAATGACGATTGGTTTCCTTTCTTTTAAGGTAGGGTAAATCAATTCAGAATGTTGATTGAGTTTTTTTTTTTCAAAGAGAAAATCTGGATAGGAACAAAAGAAAAGGTTTAAAAGGAACGGACGGCGTAAAAATAAGAAAATGAATACATTTCTGTGAAAAAAAAAAAAAAATTGAAAACAGTGAAAAGAATAAAATAAAATTGAAATAATTTCAGAAGAATGAAAAAGGGAAAAATAAACTTAAAATTAAAAATTAAATGCCTCACCTCCTCACATTATAGAGTGGAACGAAATACAGAAGAAAATTAATAAAAATAAAATTGCCAATTCTCTGTTTTAAGATGTTCATTGAGAAGACATATTTATTGTTTAAGGATGTCAAAATGAAGGAGGAGAAGAAGGAAGCGGAGAGGAAGAATGTAACGAGAGAAACGCAGAGAGAAGAGGAGAAAAATAAAAAAGTGTAAGATGGAAAGAGAGGATGGGGGAGGAGAAAGGAGGAGGAGGTAGAGGAGGAAAATTGCGCAGATAGAACAAATTATTATTGTCTTGAGTTATTAGAAGAAAGAAAGAATAAAAAAGAAAAAGAAGAAAGAGAAGAAAAAAGAAAAAAGAAAAGTGAGAAGAAAAAGAAAAATGTTTTTGAAGAAGTGAAAAAGAAAGCGTCAAAGAATAAGAAAAAGAAGAAAACGAAGGAAAGAAAAAGAAAAAAAGAAAAAGAGGAGGAAAATCTTTGAGCAAACGGAAGTGTAAAAGGAGTGCAGAAGAAAAAAAAAAAGAAAAAATGAAGAAAAGAAGAAGAAAAAGTAAAACAAAGATAAAAGAGAAGAAAAAAGGAAAAAATAAAAAATAAACTATTTGTAGAAAAGGAAGTGATGGAATATAACAAAAAATGAAGGAAGAGAAGAAGAAAAAAGAAGAAAAAAGAAGAAAAGAAGAAAAAGAAACGAAAAAAGAAAATCTTTCAAGAAGCTTAAGTGTAAAAGAAAGTGTAGAACAAAAGGGAAGAAAATACGAAAAAAGAAAGAAAAGAAGAAGAAAAAGGAAAGAAAAAGACAACAGAAAGAGAAAAAGAAGAAAAAATACACGAAGAAGAGTACGTGTAAAAGAGAGAGTAAAGGAAGAAGAAAAACAAGAGAAGAGAAAAGAAAAAGAAAAAGAAGCAAAAGAGAAAAAAGGAAAAAAAACGATAAAAGAAAATCTTTATAAAAGAAAGTGCAAAAGAGACAGAGAGAGAGAGAGAGAGAGAGAGAGAGAAAGAAGATGAAAAACGAAGGAAAGATGAAGAAAAAAGAAGACGAAAAAAAGCAGAAGAAAAAAGAAAAGAAACAGAATTTGAAATTTTTTGAAGACGTGGAAGTGTAAAAGACAGAAGAAGAAAAACGCAAAAAAGGAGATGAAGAGGAGAAAAAATAAAAGGAGAAGAAAAGAGAAAAAGAAAAAAGGAAAAGAAAAAAGAAATCATTTTAGAAGAGGAAGTGGAAAAATTGGGTTGAAGAAGAAAAAGAAACGAAGAAAAGGAGAAGAAAAAACATGAAATTGTGAAAAAAATGGAAAATATTTGGAAACGTGTCATGATAAAAAGGATATCAGAAGAGGAAAAAAAAGAAAGATTTAGTGAAAGAGAGAGAAAGATAGAAAGACAGAGAGAGAGAGAGAGAAGCGAGATAGAGAAAATGAAGAAGTTAAAACAATAGAGGAAAAAAGAGTAAGAAGATGAAAGATAGAGCGAGAAAGAAAAAACAAAGAAGAAACACACATCGATTGTGAGTCTAAACAAATTTTGATATTTACTGAAGGAAGCCAACTGCAACAACCCCTGTAACCCTCTCCGTATACGGATTTAAAAAAAGACTTCATTTGCAAATGTCTCTCTTTGTTAACTCTTCTGATCTCTTTATCTAAATCTAATCTAATCTGAACTTATTTATAAATGGAACTTTGTCTGTGTGTGTGTGTGTTTGTGTGTGTGTGTGTGTGTCTGTCTGTCTGTCTGTCTGTGTGTGTATCCGTTACCTATAGACTCCGAAACGGCTGAACCGATTTTCTTGAAAAGTTACACAGTTGTACTATAAGCGTCTGCGAGTGTTCTTAGCTAGGTTTTGTGTCGAGGTACCCACGATAAATATCGAAAATCGACAACCGAAAAAATCGGGTTATTTGATACACTCATAGACAAAGACATAAGAAACGATATTCAGAAGTTTCAAGGTTGCAGTTCTTACAATAGTGCAGAAAATCCATAATATATATATATATATATATATATATATATATATATATATATATATATATATATATAAATCGATACCAGGAAATCAAAATTTGACTTATATCCATTCATTTTTCTTTCAATCTACGGTTTCGCTTTAACTGGAAATAACTATTGCTTTTTAGTCTTTCGTGCCAATGTCCAAAGAGTCTGAGCTCCAGAAACCATGGATTAGTTTTAAAGGTTTCATTACACCCGAGCAACGCCAGGCTATACTGCTACTCTACAGTAAATACACGTTGCGACATTATTTAAACGGTATATTTGATCTATATATATTGTCTTCGCATATGGATTTCTTTGATGTTAGAATCTCACAGATTAACTATGTTTTTCTTTTAATCAATTCACTCCAAGCAAGGCATTAATGCCACTAAGACGCAACTCGGAGAGAAAAGGCAATGAAAAGATTTTAAAAGGAACCGAAAAAAACAAAAACAAACATAAACATGAATCAAGTCATAAATGTTTATTTCTGTTCAAAAGATCGGGAAGGAGTGTAAACCGGACGTTACTTTGATAAACGAAATCTTTTTTCTTCAATTATTCACCTTTCCTTTTATTTCATGTAACTCTTGATGCCATGCCCTGAATAAGGACTTTCTTTTTATAATCATTTCACCCAAAGCAATTGAGACGGATAGAACGCGGGAACGACTCTGAGCGGTGGGTCAGCGCACGGAAGACGCGGCGGCAGAGTAGGCGGCTGCGGTGTCGAACCGTTACGGCCTGTGAACGACGGGGAGACGTACAACACGACAGCGTCGAACCGTTACGGCCTGCAAACGAAAGACACCATACCACAAACTGTTCGACATCCCAGCTTCCACCGCGTGAGACGGACAGAGAACGTGGGAGCACGATTATCGGTTCGGTGGGCGAGCTAGCGCGCGAGCAACGGAAGACACTGGTGTGCAGGGGGTTACATAAGAGGAGAGTGAAGAAAAAGAAGAACAGGTCACAAGGGGGTGTCGTAGAATGAGTAAGAAAAGGATGGAAACACTAGTGTGAAGAGAGCTGCGTGAGAGTAGTGCGAAAAGGGAGAAGAACAAGATACAATGGGTGTCAGGGAAAGGATGTGAGTCAAGAAGGTATGAGATGGCAAATGACGTTGCATTTAAACTCTTCAAGAGTTGTAGCTTTCAGGGAAACAGATATGAAAAATGGAGTTTCACAGGCGAGAAAAGAAGCTGATAGAGTAGAAGTTGCAGTTACATTTGATTGGTTTCATTGTAAAAGGGTGGGATTTAGTTGTCAGTCTAGTAGATTGAGTAAATTCATACAGGGCCACCAGGGAGCTAAGCTCATTGGAGCAGAAGCCATGAAAATATTTGTAGAATAGACAGAGGGAAGCCACATCTCATCAGTGAGAAAGGGACTAGAGTCGAGCTGCCAGGTCGTGATTGATTACATTGCAGATTCTCCTTTGGATTTTGTCGAGAACCCCAAGATGAATAGCAGGAGTGCCCGATTAGATGTTGGTTGTTGATTGGTTGTTTTGTTTTTATGGCAAATCAACCTCGGCGGGTCATTTATTGCCAACTAAACTTTATTTCTGGTAATACCTTTTTCTTTCAACAATTTATTGTTGTTTATATAAGTCTTTTTGTGTTTAGTAATACATTTTTCATTTCGAGTATCAAGATTCATTGGGATTTGTTTTTAAGGGCAGGGTCCCCAAATCCTACCCTTGTTATTTAATCTATAACTGGAGGAAAGGGACGGATTAATACCTTTCCCAAGGGTACCAGTGCTTAAGTGAATGCAGGGTATTCAACTTGGAATTCGAATTCGGCTCATCGATTTCTCTTTCCAAGCCGATATCCACTGCACCACAACGCACATTCCGTCACTAAACGCTTACATCACCTGGTATTCCCAAGTGGTCACCCATCTAAGTACTGACCAGGCTCAACGTTGCTTAACTTCGGTGATCGAGCGAGAACCGGTGTATTTAACGTGATAGGCCGTGTTGCCCGATCAGATGTGATAGCAGTATTCAATGCACGGGCAGATGGTAGATTTGAGTATGTGCAAAATGGATTAAGACGAGAAAAACTCCCTGAACCGAGACAGTTACCCAACCTTCTTGGCAGTAGATTTAGCTATAGATTCAATGTAAATGTTTCACTTGTGGTCGGATATGAGAGTTAAGCCCAAGCGACCCAGTGTATTGCTTTCAGGAAGACTAGCCTGATACATTTAGCAATATGATATCTAAATGCCACTGAGATTATCATATCATTCAAGCCAGTTAGGGCTGGAGACACTTCAATTCCGTAAATGTTTACTGTATATTATTTCGAGACACATCGAAATCGCATCGGATCCAGAGTTGGCGTGAGGGTAGGAGCTTTTCACTGCTGTTGGAGGAGTCCCATCTGATTAATCATGGTTGGTTAGGCTATTTAAACTATAGTTGATTTTTTTTAAATTCAAAGTTGTTCTTCTCGTCGACAGGATAAGACCTAAGACTATAGGATCCAGTCAGTCTTGCTAATTTCCCTTAGCTGGTAGAGAAGAGGTGGGTTCATATGTTTGCCAAGGGTTTTTGCCCAAAAGTGAATGTAATGAACTCGACTGAATATCGAACTCGGCTCTTTGAATTACTCAATCTTTGCTGAAAAAGCCTGATGAAGCGCCTTTGTATTTTTTAAACACCCACAGAGCCCACCCGTGCTTTATCCGGTAACGATTCTAAGCAGACCTTAGTTACAGTTCCTGGAGAGAGTACATAATCTGTTATAATCACTACACTTAAATATTCGGACACGATGACTTGCAACATCATGCTAAAACAACAATCGACCGTTTCCGAATAGTTCCGTCTACCCAATTTCTCTTACAAGACTTGATTCATTTGTGCTACTGTTTTCAAAAACTCTCTAAAACTGCCCCGTCCTGGTTATGATGTTAATCTACATTAGGCTGCAAGGACTCTGCTCAGGAGATTAGAATTTTTGACGAGTGCGAGACCATTTAATTGCTGCTATTCCCAGGTCTACGCTAACCCGAGGTGGTAGCACCTGTTAGAATCCCAGCTACAGGAAAATAGTGAACCCTAAAATAAAATCAGCAGTACATTTTTATAATAAAATTACCAACAATCTCGTGCTTCCTGCCTGTAGAACTTCCTTGCATATACTTGCTTTCCTCGTGACTACAAACTACAGGAATTTAAATGCAATGTCAATTCCCATCTCTTATTCACTTGACTCTAGTCCTTTCTACATCACCCCGTGTATCTTGTTCATTTCCTTTCTCTCTACCTTCGCAACTGTCTTCACTCCTGTATTCACATCCTTCTCTTGCTCTTTCTCTTTCACCCCTTGTACCTGGTTCGTCTTTCTCTTCACTCTCCTTCTGCCTAAAACTTTAACTCTCTTATGTAGCCCCCTGCGCATCAGTGGCGGTACCGCCTTGCTTGGGGGAAAACGATTAAAAAAATTGCAATCAATATATTCAATATGATACTAAAAATGCTCTTCAAGATACTGTCTCATGTGGCGAATGATATTTTATTTAATGTGGGCTGTTTGTTTTGAATCATAATAGCTTCTAGAATTTCGAGTCTTTCCTTACATTGGGTGGTTGTAGAATATTCTAGTTTTTAGTATTTGTTGTATGTTGCTAGTTTGGCTTTGGTCTTTCAGAATGTGTTGGTTGATGTGTGTACGGGGTCGTGTCCAGAAAAATATCAAATACAATCTTTATAAACCAATCACACTTGCATCGTAAAATACACCAATAAAACTATAGAATACAAACCAGAAAGGTTTTATTAGTCATCATGATTTAGGTAGATACCGCCAAAATAACGTTTGGACATACCAAGTGACTTAATCAGCTCTAGTATTAAATCCCTTAAAATTAGGTAACTAAATCGTGAAATAAAACATCATGAATAAAAAAGATCCCAAACTTATTAAAAACGAACTTTTTTCAATCAAAATGTTTATATTATTATTAAGAGAAAAGATCAAAGTAATTTTTAATTATTTAATATTTTTTAATCCCTTCTAACACGTTCGAAATTTTGGCAGAAAATGTTGTTTTGATTTGAGTTAGCGGGTAACCAAAACGTTACGACTGTTTACAATTGAAAACGTAATAATGACATAACTCTTTTTTTTCGGTGACAAACACATTAATTTGGAAATTCTTGCAAAAATCAAATAATTGTCGGATTTTAATAAAACTTTCAGTACTCATTCACAAATGAATGAAAGTATTTTTGAAATTTTTATATTTTAAAAATTTAAAAAAAAATGTTTTACTTCTGTTACCCCACCTCCAGGTAAATCCATGAAATTTTAATAAAATTTAATTTGTTAAAAGCAGGACTCAATCATCTACTTTTCCTTAAATTTGGCTTCTGAATCCGAAAAAGTAAAATAAAAAATGCAATAAAACTCTGATATTATTTAATTTCATAAGCTTTTAATTGCTTGAATAAATAATAAAACTTAAGGACATTATAGTCTGAAAAAAATTTGATTACTAATGAAATTTTAAAAGAATTGTTTTCATTTTCTTTATTATAATAATTTATAAAGCTTCAAAAATATTTTTAAAATCTTCAAAGATTTGTTGCGGTTAGATCTTTTAGTTAAGAATTGATGATTATATTGAATATAAAAAATTGAAAAGTTTAATACAAATCCTTTGGCCTTCATATTTTTCAAATAATTTAATTTTTTTGTTTGTGCATCTGAAGTTTTTTTGCGTAGTAATTTCTATGTGCAAGTTAAAAGGTCAGAGCTTCCTCCTTTAACCTAAAAAAATTGTACAAAAAATAAAATATACATATGTGCTCTATACTATCGGAGGAAAGTAGAGCAAAAAATAAATAAACAAAATATAGAAACCGCACCAAGCTACCCGGGTTTCAACCGCCAGGTATCTTCAGGCACAGATGCGGGAATTCCAGTAACGCTCACTCCCAAAATATACTCTCTCTCTCTCTCTCTCTCTCTCTCTCTCTCTCACACACACACACACACACACACACACACACACACACACACACATATATATATCCTGTCGTTTATTTATGTATGAGAGACGAGCAGCACAGGTCATTGAACTCAACAACAGGCAGGCTACCCGCACATATTTGATTATAGTGATGAACGTCTGTGCAGGACCAACCACACTTTTCACAAGAGCCGAATACAGAGAACTGATGCACAGTATATTACAAGATCTCCAAATGTGTATATATATAAAATAAAATAAAACAAATTCCGATGTTCAAATTTGTTGTTTGGTCATTTCTACGAGAGATTTCTAAGAGAAATTTCGCGTATCATCAGCAACAAATTTTATTATAAAAGTCAAAGACAAAATGAAACAAAGACATTTTACCCGCGGAAGTTAAAAAAATATTCATCACGGAAAATTAAAGGGGTGGGATTAATAAGAAAGCAGACAGAAACCGATGTCTATTTTTATATTTTTTTAAAACTCCTACTTCTTAACTGAATCGAGAGTTAAAAGTTGAAAATTAGCCTTGTCTGGCTCAAAGAAGTGTTAGGGGAAAGAATAAACAGAAAGGAAGGAAGTAAAAAGAGGGAAAGGTTGGTTGACAGGGAAATAAGCCAAGAAAAGAAAAGAAAAGAAAAGAAAAGAAAGGAAAAAAGGAAAAAGAAAAAAATCGTCTTCATAGAAACGTTAACAATCGTGTTGCAACATAAATCAAAGCGGTTTTTGGTATGAATATGTGATGAAGGTTATATAAAAAAAATTGGGGGTGGAAACCTAGACATACAATTTAAAATTTAAATATAAAACTAGATGTAAATTAATAGAAAATTAATAAAAATTAATAAAATATAAAATAAAATAAAATAAAATAAAACATAAATATTATATGAAAAAAAAAAAAAATTTTAACTGAAGGAGTATATCAATTCAACAAGTGTACACACACACACACACACACACACACACACATACATATATATATATATATATATATATATATATATACACAAAAAGTGTTGGTAGCTCCGAGGATAGTGAGAAGGGGCTAACTCGAGAGAACGGTGCCAAGACACACACAGCACTCGTGTCAATAACAGTTTTGCAGCAGAACTTTCCAGGACACCTCATCTATTTGAGGGGCGATCTGTATTGGACAGCACGGTCCCCTGATTTATCCGACTGTGTCTATTCTCTATGGGGCTACCTGAAGTCAATTGTTTACAACGATCATCTTAACACCCTGGATCAACTGAAGAACAATATTCGTCAAGCTGCCGCCAACATCCCCACCGATATGGTGGAAAGAGTTGACCGAAACTTCAGAGTACGATTAACCCAGTGTATTGAGCAGAATGGACGCCATCTGACTGATGTCATCTTTTAAGCTTATAAAACATAAAATTTAAATGTAATTTATGCTGTTTAAAGAATTACATGTATATCTGCATTACTTTTGTTTTATTTGTTATTCCAAATTAGCAAGTTACTCTGCCTACTCTGCCCACCTGGTATATATATATATATATATATATATATATATATATATATATATATATATATATAGTATAATTGTCAAGCAGCAGAGTTCTTAGAACCAATAAACATATCATTTGATTATAGTGGTGAAGGCCTGTGTGGAACGACCACAATTTTTGGAAGAGCCAAATACAGACGATTGATGTACAGTATCCTCGGGTTTTAAATTTACAGTTGTCATTCGCCTACACCAGACCCAGTCTTTGCTGCTATTTAATCCAGATCTAGAGAAGAAGAGACTGTATGGATCATACATTTCCTAAGGCTATTGACATGTATGTGAATGTAATAAACTCGACTGGAATTTGAACTTTCCATTTCTGCATTCAGATCTTCTAACCATTACGCCACCGGGATCGCATTCTTGTCGTTTAACTTGCTTGCTTGCGTTTTGTATTTTATATTTCTTTCTTTCTTGTCCATTTACCTTCTTTCTTTCTTTCTTTCTTTCTTTCTTTCTTTCTTTTTGCGTTATTTCTTTCTTGCCCCATTTTTGCCTTATTTCTTGCCTTCATTCTGTCTTTTTCTTTTTTTTCTTAATTTTTTAACCTTTCTTTCTTTCCTTCCTTTCCATGCCTTCTTTCTTCTCTCTTTCTTTTTTCTTTTTTCTTTCTTTCTTGTCTTCTTTCTTTCTTTTTTCTTACCGTCTTTTTTCCTCTTTCTTTTTCTTTTTCTTTCTTTCTTGTCTTTCTTTCTTTCTTTCTTTCTTTCTTTCTTTTTTCTTACCGTCTTTTTTCCTCTATCTTTCTTTCTTGCCCCATTTCTGCCTTCTTTCTTGCCATCATTCTTTTTCTTTTTTTTTATTAATTTTTTTAACCTTCTTTCTTTCTTTCGTTCTTTCTTTCTTGTCCCATTTCTGCCTTCTTTCTTGCCATCATTCTATCTTTCTTTTTTTTAATTAATTTTTTTAACCTTCTTTTTTTCTTTCTTTCTTTTTTCTTTCTTTCTTGCCTTTTTCTGCTCTCTTTCTTTTTTTCTTTTTTTCTTTTTTCTTTCTTTCTTGTCTTTTTTCTTACCGTCTTTTTTCCTTTTTCTTTCTTTCTTTCTTTCTTTCTTTCTTGTTATAATTCTATCTTTTTTTCTTTTTTCCGTCTTTCTTTCTAGCTTCTTTCTTGCCTTCTTTCACTCTTGCTTTCTTTTCTTTTTGTTCTTTTCTTTTTCTTTCTTGCCCTTTTTCCTACCGTTTTTCTTTCTTTCTTTCTTTCTTTTTCTTTCTTTCTTTCTTTCTTTCTTTCAGAGACAGAGACACTTATATAATGATATTATTATAGTAAATCATTTTTTCAGTGTATTACTTTAATAAATCCTGCTTCTGTTAGCAATGCTTACATAAACATATCATATCTCCAAACATTTCTAAACATATTAATATCTGATTCAACAAAGTTTAGCCTGCAACACATGAAGACAAAAGATGAAAGAAAACTCATCTTTTTTTGTTTCCAATTTCAACCAATTTTTTAAAAATTTCTTCTCCATTAATATTTTTGACACGGAAACAAAAACACTGGAATATGATTACTAATTCTGTTATGGATTGAAGCGAGACTGTTTGGCGACAGTCAACCAAATTCCATATTATCATTAGTTTAAACTTCATGTCCATTCTTTACATGCCTGAAACTAATGAGATTTGTATCAGACCAAATTTCTTGGAAAGCAACTGAGCAAAAATCAGGAATTTTCTATTATTCCCTAGGATAGGATTTTATTTGGTGGGGGAGGGGATAAAATGGCGCCCCAGAAAACAAAATTGCGATAACATATTCAGTCACTTAAGTGCCATACGTGATACGAGATTGGGCAGAAGATTATTCCGCAGTAGGTTTCCATTGCTTTTTGCGGTAAACTGGTTGCCATCCAAGGTTATAGAACCCAATTTGTCCTGTTATTTAACCCATAACTGGAAGGAAGTGACGGATTAATACCTTTCCCAAGGGTATTTGCGCGTAAGTGAATGCAGCAAATTTGACCGCTATTTCCATGTATAGTGTTCAGACGGACTCAATATTTTAGGTCCACTAGTACTAACCTTGAAGACCGCTATGTCATGCATATTATAGCAAACCACCCTCATTCCCTTCATATATTTTATTGGTGAGATGTAAGTTCCACTCAAGCGACTTCTTCCCACGAACCTGCTGATTTGAAGAAACAGCTCCCAAAAGGATGCTTCCCCGATCACTTCAATCTTAACCCGTTCAAGTCTAGGGTCAGCTGTTCTCTTTCCCACATATCACAAATAACCTTGGGAAAAGTATTAATCCGTCTCTTCCCTCTAGCTATGATTCAAATAACAGGACAGACTGGGTTCTATAGCCTTTGCTGGCAACCAGTCTACCGCAGAAAGTAATGGCAATCTACGGCGAGATAATCTTCTGCTCAGTCAGTCGTGTCTCTTTCGAGACAAGATCGCCCAAAGCGTGTATCGCGTATGACCCTTAACTGACTGACTGAATATAATAGTTGGAATCATGATTAAGGCTTCTACTGGTCATAAAGTGGGGGATCGGTTTTCTATTATTATGAAGTAATAAACTGATCCCCCACTAATTAATACTTAATAATATAATACATCTTTTCTTCTCCCTTTAGCTATGAGTCAAATAACAGGACAGATTGGATTATATAGCCTTTGCTGGCAACCAGTCTACCGCAGAAAGTAATGGCAATCTACGGCGAGATAATCTTCTGCCCAGTCAGTCATGTCTCTTTCGAAGTGTGTATCATGTATGGCACTTCGTCGTCTTGCGGTCTTGGCCGAGATAGAACTCATTACACCCCTCCAGTATTCCCTGTGCATTTGGAACCCTGGCGCAGTTTTTTGTAGCGAAATTCATAATTTTGTCAAATAGCTGAATACTTGATGCTTCGCCAGGGCTACCAATGGTATTTTTATTGCGACACCAACACTAGATTGGTTGCCTCCAGGCCCCATCTTGTTATTTCACCCATAACTGGAGGTAAGTGACGAATGAATACTTTTCCGAAGGGTACCAGTGCTAAGTGAATGCAGGGTACTCAACTGGAATTCGAACTCGGCTCACCGATTTCTCTTTCCAAGCCAATATCCACTGCACCACAACGCACATCCGTCACTTACTGATCTGTCCCCTGAGTATGGCTCTCGAAAAATACCAGTTCCTTGAAACCCTTAATAAAGTATCTCTTCTGTCATTTCTCCTAAGCCCTGTTCTGCCATTCATTTACTGTTTTTCCTTTGCCTTCCTTTGTCTTTCTTGCCCTCTGTTTGTCTGATGTGTATGTCTCTACACAAAGGCAAGTTCCTTTTAGCTTTAGAAACTTTCTTTTTCTGTCATTTTGCCTAAACCCCGTTCCGCTATCCATTTAATCAAGTTGGGAAAAATGTGTGACACTGATGGGAGACGACGTTGAAAAATAAAAAGAAGTAAGCTTCTACCTGTATTCTTCTTCTTCTACATGCCCTGTCCCTTCAGAACGTAGGCGATTATGGCTTTCCGCGTTTCCATATCAATGGTGGCTCTGAGCACGCCTTCTCCTGTTACACCATGCAATACTCGTTCCGTCATCCACCTGATTAGGTCCTTCAAATATGTTATCCGTTACTTTCCCCTGTCTCTTTTCCCCTCTATCTGGCCTGTTAGTATCGGGTTCTCCAAGCCCTCCTTCATTGCATGTCCCAGGAGCTTCAGCTGTCTCTTCATCATGCTCAGTATTAATTTCCTTTTTGTTTCCATCATTTGTAAGACGTCATCATTGCTTGTTATTCGCAGCATCCTTCTGTAGAACCACATTTCAGTTACTTCAAGTTTTTCCTTCATCTTTGATGATATTGTCCAGCATTCACTGCCATATTGAAGGACGGAACAGCACGTAGCAATCCAGTACTCTCTTCCTAGTTTCTAGCGAAATTGTCCTGTTTCTTAATATTTTACTCAACTTCTGGAATGCTTCCTTCGCCATGCTAATTCGCCTTCGGATCTCTGTGTCACACTTTCCGTCTTCTGTTATAACGCTTCCCAAGTATTTAAATTTTTGTACCTGTTTGATTCTGGTATCCCCGACCTGTATTTGCCATATTGGGCTGCATTTGGTTTTATTGCAGTTTATTTCTAGTCCTTTCTTGTTATTTTCTTCGGCTACCTTCTGTAGGAGGTCTTGTCGTTTTCTTTCTGTGTCTGCTATCAGCACTGTATTATCTCCGTATCTTAGGTTGTTTAAATTGTGGCCTCCGATTATGAATCCAGGCATAACTTCTAAGGGTCCTCAAAATATTCTCGCTGTACAAGTTGAACAGATTCGGTGAAAAGACCCATCCTTTTCTTACGCACCTTTCTATCTTTATATATCTACTCAATTCATTACCTGTTCGTATGCAAGCTGTTTGCTGCTAGTAAAGATTCTTGATTATTCTCAAGTCTTTTCCCAAATATGTCCATGCTGCCGAGCATCTCCATCAATTCTTTGTGGCGTATTTTGTCAAACGCTTTCGCATAATCAATAAAGCACAGGTATAAGTCCTTCTTCATTTGTATTGCCCTTTCAGAGAGCATCCTAATCATAAATATGGCGTTCCTTGTTCTTGTGTCTTTAACGAAACCACGCTGCTCTTGTCCTATCTCTGGCCTGATTCTGCTTCTCACTGCATTAGAAGTCCCTACACCGAAAAATTCACCTTATTTATTGAATGACCCTCGTAGAAGTCCTTATACCGAAAAATTCACCTTATTTATTGAATGACCCTCGTATATATGTGTGTGTGCGTGTGTGTATATATACGCATCGCACATTCAGTAATGAATTAGAGCACTTTAACTACTGGCGTATGATACATCATCCGCTAAAAGGCTGCCTTCTTCTACCGAGCGCCCATAGCTCAGAGGTAGAATCGCCGACTGACGTTTCGATCCTGGGTAAAAAGCATCGGATGTCTAACCGTACTGATGAGCTGTGATACAGCGAAACAGATCTGACAAAAAAAAAACAAAAAAAAAACGAAAAACAAAAAAACATTCCCATCAAAAATAAAAGAGAAAACGATTAACATAAAAAAAATTACAGTCTGAACTAAAGGGGTGACTGGACATTAGGTTTATAAGCCCCCAAAATGTTATGGACGCTTTCCTCGGTCCTTGTTGCCCTCAATCATTCCCTTGAGTATGGCTCTCCACAACTACCATTTCTTTGTAGTCCTTAATGATCTTTCTCTATCATTTCTCTAAACCCCTATTATGCCATTTATTTACTCAACGTCATTAAATATGTAATGCTTTACTTTCCTATGTCCTTACCCGCTACCTGTCCTTTGAGTATGGCTCTCCACAACGACAATTTCTTTGTAATCCTTAATAAACTTTTCTTTCTCTCATTTCTAGTAAGTACTCCAGCTTACTAAGTATGTTACGGATTGCTTTCTTTTGTTCTATGAGCCTTCTATTCGTCCCCTGATTACGGCGCTCCACAATTACCTATTCTTTTTAGCCCTTAATAAATTTCTCGTTCTCTCATTTCTCCTAAGCCTCGTTTCGTCATTCATTTACTCAAGGTTATTATGCTCTGCGTTGATATCCCCTATTTTTTCTTTTGGCCTCTTTCTTTCCCTTGAGTATGGCTCTCCACAACTTCCTGTTACTTGTAGCTTTTAATAAACTTTCACTTTCTGTTATTTATCCTAATCCTTCTTCCGTAATCCATACTCAAGCTTACTTTGTTATGCGTTGCTTTCGTCTGTCTTGTCTTTTATCTGTCCCTTGAGTATGGCTCTCCACAACTTCCTGTTACTTGTAGCTTTTAATAAACTTTCACTTTCTGTTATTTATCCTAATCCTTCTTCCGTCATCCTTATTCAAGCTTACTTTGTTATGCGTTGCTTTCGTCTGTCTTTCTTGTCTTTTATCTGTCCCTTGAGTATGGCTCTCCACAACTTCCTGTTACTTGTAACTTTTAGTAAACTTTGATAAAGTTATGTGTATCAAGACTTGTAGAAAATGTTCGTGGTAGTAATTGTTGAAAGCGTATATGCGTACGTACGTATGTATGTGTTTGTTTTGTAGGAAAGTCTTTGGATGGAGAAGAAGAAAAAGTAAAAGAAATCAGCACACGAGAAAGAAGTCGAAAAAAAAAACAAGGTGGGACCTGACCTTATCTCCGGCTTGATTTGAAATTGAAGTTACATTTTAGTTTTGTCTTTCTCTCTGCTTCTATCTGACTGACTGACGCTGATGAAGTCCTTTTATTGTAATCTAGACTTTTCGCATTTACTTGCGAAGTCCTTTTTGGTCTTGCAAGTCGCTCCCATAGGTGAAAAATCATTTAAACACCTACTTGTGAAATCTGGTTTCTACTTTTTCTTTAAGCACATGGTCAATCCTTTTTTCTATTTAGGAAAAACCAGGATTTCACACGTCATTGTGAATTTTTGTAAAAGTGAAGAAGGTTGATTTTAATTTTTAGTTTCCTATTCACTACAAGACTAAGTACGTGTGTGATACAAACGCAGACTGTCGGGAATAGAACAACTGTTATTTATCGCTCTACAGGAAACAGGTGTCGCTATTGTTTAAGTGAACATCCTGAGGATTGAACTTACTTCCATTGGTTTTGCAAAACTATCTTGTCAGTGATTAAAGCTCCAAATCAACACGAAAAGGATTAAAAGCTGATAAGCAGGAAGCAGTGAAGACGAGAAATTTAACTCGAAATTGTATTCCACGTTTCTTTCTGGATAATGCATTTTACATCTTTTCCGTCATTGAATTTGAAACCAACAAAATGTCACTGAATTATGACAGCTTTGAAGACACATTTTAAGCAAATCAAAAGATAGACTTACTTTGGAAAACTTTTTATTAGCGATAAAATTTCGTATAGCATACAACACTTAGGCAGTTGTTTTACCCATGAGATATAATTCATAATTGTGCAGAAATTTATCTGTACTTATCTGTTCTGCAAGTCGTTTTGAAAGCAGACAAATTGGGAAGTTTTCCATGACAGTGTAAAGAATAATTCCTGAACAAGCACTAATGGCAAAACCAACACTAAGAATTAAAACGAAACACGAAAATGGTAACTCACGTCTGATTCTTGGAAATAGCGGGATGTAACTCGGTCTTTTACTTCAGGAAAAAAAAACGGCATCGTCATTGGGGTAATGCACTCATGAATCTGTCAAAACGCGAAAGAAAAAGATGAGATGAGATCAATAAAATGAAAAGTACTCGGAAGACATCTTGGCTGATTCGGTGAGATTTCACACGAGACTTGTTAGAAGATTGTGTTTGTTAACGAGTGAGTTCGTATTGAAATGAGATAATGTAGTTATGTTTCTGGAGTTCCAAATTTGCTTTTTAAATTAACCTGAAATAAGAAAAACGTTCAATGTGGGATGGAAAACAAAAGAAAACCTGAAAGAAATCACAACTAAGTAATAAATTCGAAATATTCTTTTTTGACATAAAAAAAGAAGAAAAACGCATGTGCAAACACACATGATTATATATATATATTTTAATTTTTTTAAAATCATATCACCCCGAGCAAGGCGGTAACGCCAATGATGTGCAGGGGGCTACATAGGAGTGAAAAGATTGGAAAAGAGCAAGCCTGAAACCACACACACACACACACACACACACACACACACACACACACACACACACACACACGCACACATATATATATATATATGTATATATATATATATTATCGGCCCATAATTACAAGGCCCCCACCATTTTTTAAAAAATGAAATGATGTATTTCATACTATTTATAGTATTTATTGCCAAGTGTATAATTCTAAATGAATGGTTCTTTTGTTATTGTTACTTTGCAAATTTTACAAGGCAAGAAAACAAAGATGAACTCGTCCGAATCACCGTAAATTTTCTTCATTCTTTCATTGATGAAAATGCAATATAGGTAATTAGTAAATATTTATAAATTCATTTGATGCACATGGTATTGTGCAGTATTAACAAAAGAACCATTCTATTTTCATTTACATTTATTCACTTGGCTATAAATACTAAAAAATAGTAGGAAATACATAATTTCTTTTTACAGTGGCCTTATAATTTTTTCTTCAACATTCTCGAAACCAGTCGATTACCGCCAATGTACCACTCTACTGTATGAGTTGGTGTTTTTTTTTTCTTTGTCGGTTAACTCTTTCTAGTATTACTTTACAAATTCTACCGATCTCTGATTTTGTTGGGTTGATAATCCTAGTGGGTAATGTTCGGTAGAATTCCGGCTTGTGGTCTTTTAAAAGTATATACGCTTCCTTTGTTGTAATTTTAGACACTGTGTCACTGATTTTCAGTTGGTCCGTGATTTGTTTTTCCGAGTAGTTCATTCTATTTATGTGGTTTTGTTACTTCGTGTTGATATTTCTGTAGTTTTTTGTGAGGTTTTTCTTTATTAAGTCTTTGTATTTTTTAGGGTCCATCTCATAAAAATTTGCGGTTTTATCCGATTTTACAAAGACCTTGTTCGATTCATTTATGTTACTGACCAATGTATGTAGGTGTTTTAGGAATTTGTGTTTAAGTTTGTGGAAGGTAATTTTGTTTATAATATCGAATAGGTCGTTCTCAAAGTTGAAGTGTTTGTCTAAGAGAAGTGAGGTTTTAGGTTTTTAAATCCATATTTCTCTTTATTATTGGACGCACCATGGCCCTTAATGAAGAAATGTACCTTCCATCTCATCCTTCGTATGAGGTCTTCAGTATTTAAGGCCACCTTTTGAAAATGCTTCCTGTTTGTTTGGGATAGAAATATTTTTCAGCGAAATGTCGAAATTCACTTTATCCATGTTCAATGTTTATAGTAATAGCAAAAGTACTCAACTTAATATAGGAGCAGATTATCCGAGTGAATAAGGAACCAAGAAAAAATTAACAACGTTCAAAATATTAATTTGAAACACTGCTCAATATTCGTTCAAATTCTAACTTACAATTTACAACTCTGATTTCCCATTTTCCACCCCACCTACCTCTCACACACAATTCGCCAATATAAGATAAAAAAATTTCCATTTTCTTTTCACACTACCCGATGAGACATTGTCCTTTCAATGTCGAAACAAAATGTAAACTTTGTAGTAGATGGCAAATTGTACATGTTCTAAATTATAATTTATAATAAATATTCACAGCTCTATTTAATCTACTGATAAAAATGTTTTTCTACCCATTTAAATAATGTATAGTCCAATTATGTATTTAACCAGACAAAATTAAAATGTGTCATGCCATGACATCAGTCTACTCTGTTGCTTTTCCTGACCTAAATCTTCAACTTCATAGTTCGACCTATTTCTCATTTTTTATTGAACAATATTGACAAACCTACAAGCATATTCTCAAACTACCATTCCGTAATGTTTTAAATAACCAGAAATTCATCTTATATTTTTAAAATATTACCTGAAGAACAGTATTGTCCTAAAACATTAACATCTTTGTGTAGTGATATAATGCTTTTATAAACCATTGTAATAACAATATATATATATATATATATATATATATATATATATATATATATATGAGTTTATTCTAATTCCTGGCGTATTTCCCACTCTCTGAAGAGCAGACAATATATGAGAATTCTTTTTTCAATCCCGTCTTATTCAGGCCTCCAGAAACATCGAATCATGATAAAGGACGCTCTCTTAAGAAATGTTGGTAAATGTTATCGATGTGGAGATCTCTTTGAATGATTGCCAAGTAAGTAAGTAAAATCAATTCCATTTCTTCAGTTTGATAAATGTTTCAATTTCGAAATTTCCACGAATTTGTTTCTCATTTGATGCGCAATAATTTATCCAAATGAAGTCAAATTAACAACAGCCATATTTTTCCCTTCGTTCAATGTGTCATTCGCTACTAATGCTTAGAATATTATGTCTCGACTGACTCAAACGATACTCTATTAGAAATGTACCAGAAATCACTTGGAACTCTGGATATTTACTGAATCTCTCTCCACTCAGATGGAATGTGCTAATAAATCGGGTTTAACGTGGGAAAACCGAGCGTGTACACACGAACCAGGAGTCACAATTTAGACCCCCCCCCCCGCCTCAACCACGGGATCAGGCATTTAGCATTATGTATTTTTCTCAGCCGGGTTTTTGTTCAGAGAGAGAGAGAGAGAGAGAGAGAGAGAGAGAGAGAGAGAGAGAGAAAATGAAAGCGAGAGAGAGACAGTGTGAGAGAGAGAAAGAGTTGTCTACGGCTATATCGCGTTGAATACACCGGTTCCCGTCCGATCACCGAAGTTAAGCAACATCAAGCCTGGTTAGTACTTAAATGGGTGACTATTTGGGAATACCAGGTGCTGTAAACGTAAGGACCAATAATGGTCCACCGGTCCTCCAGGTTTGGGGGTTGGTTGCAGGGCTAACAACCCTGACCCGTAAAAAAAGTTTGTTACATAAACAGCAACAAAAAGTTGCTGCCCTATGCACCATTGGGTGTGATGGATAAATGATGAAGATGATGAAAGAGAGAGAGAGAGAGAGAGAGAGTGAATTAGAGAGAGTGAGTGAGTGAGTGAGTAAGTGAAAGAGAGAGAGAGATAGAGAGAGAGAATCTCGATTGTCGTACTCATAGATAGAGAGCTTTCCATTTGTTTGATATCTCGAAACTTTGGTTATTTACCCAAAGTCTCTTCTTTACTAAGGCTGGGTATGGCACAAGTTCAAATTTAACGTGGTAAACTCGCGCGCGTACAATCCGTTCAAGAATCAAAATTTACGCAGACCGCGTGGTTGTCACTTAGCATCGTTAATTTTTCTCGGCGTAGTCTCTGTTCATAAAGAGAGTCAATATTGAGTAGTACTCAGCTGCAAGACAGAGAGACTGAAAATTGCAAGCTCTCACCATTGAGACGGGATGTGACACATGCTCGGGTTTAACGTAGGAAAAACAAGTGCGTTCAGGGTTAGGGTTAGGGTTAGGGTTAGGGTTTGACTGAAGGCTCAAAATTTATCCTATCTTCGCAACCGCGGGATCAGGAATATAGTATTGTATATTTTTCTCAGTCGGATTTCATTACTTATTTCTCTTGCTTCAAATCTTTTCTTCTTCATCTTCACACAAAACATTCTTTACGAATGGTACATATGCGAAGAGCACAGTTCTTTCTAAACATATTTGGGAGATTAAAAATAAGCAACAAAAAAAAAAATCCCAAAAACCAAACAGATCAAACAAAAATATCATGGAAAATAAGAAAAAGAACATCAACATACAACAATCTACCCCAAAACTTTAAACTCTGTCTGGATGAGAAATAGCTACAATTACTTTCCCAGACTAACAAAAAAAACAAAAAAAAAAACCCCAAAAAAAAAACCAAAAAAAAACAGCAAAAAACAAACTAATAAAGAAATGATCAAAACTCATCTCAAAATGCAGACACTAAAACAATTTTTTACTCAGCCGCTTAAATCGAAAACTGTAAACGAACAGGAATAAATGAAAATAATTAAAGTAAAATAAACAAAACCAAGTAAAACAAATGAATTCAACCAAATAAATAAACAAAATAAATAAACAATTAAAAAACATGTATGCACAGATAAGCGTAACAAAACGAAGTATTAACAAACAACAATAAAATAATCAATAAAAAAAATAAAAAAGTTAATTCCAACATTATTAATAATCAAAACAGGCACCATGGCGTGGTGTTCTGGCGCGCCGATCGTCTGCCCACTACATAAATTTGCGATTAAAAACCAGACAAAACTTCAGAAATGAAATAACAACACCAATTGTAACCAAAATAAACATGTATTAACAATCATACAATAGTTGAGAAAGCATGCATATAACAGTGAACAAGTGAGAAGAAGGAGAAAGAGTTTTCTCCCATAGACTGTAGAGAAAGCCAAATGTTCTTTGGAAGGTTGATTGAAATAAAGTTTGTTCAGAGGAAACGTTTTGTATATTGAAGGTTATCACATGTTCCCGCAACCGGCCTTCTGCCATTGGATTCCAATGAAGTATGTTGGTATATGTGTATACATACATGTGTGTGTGAGAAACTATTACGCGAAACGCTGATTGCTACCTGCAAACGGGTGCGGGTGTATGTGTGAGTTAGGAAAGAATATGACACATGTCCCCACGATTGCTACCGCAATCGGGGCCTATCTGAAGCGGTATGTGTGAGTGAGAATTAGAAGCATGTCCCTAGCTATAGCTGGACCCTCACTGAAGATGCATGTTTGAGGGCGCTTGCTTAAATAGTCGCGCTTTAATGCGCGGGAAAACTGGATTTAACACGTGCAAACAACATGATCAGCTAAGATTAACCAATCACTGTTTGATAACGTGGTGTGTTGTGTTAATGCATGTGAGTATGTGGGCGTGAATGATAATGGGACACTATAGTGTAATGATTAGCAAGCTTGTCTCTATAGAACCCATTATAACTGACTAGTGAGTTTGATCCTCACTGGGTACCTAATACTTTTGTACCACATCTAAGCGGCTCTTAAAAAATCAACAAAAATAGCCAAAATGCTGCATCCAGACCCACAATTATTCCCAGTAAATTACCACGAATATAATTCAAAACACAATCGTTCCTGCCCTCCATAACAGCCGTTAGAATGATACAATAGACTACCCACAATGCATCACTGACCTGTATATATAATTAGTCAAGCAAAAACACAACGCATTTGGCCTGACAATTGCGTTTAAAATGAAACATATTGTCATCTTTGGATGTTTGACTTTGGTGTCCATTTTTATATTTACGTACGATCTCTCACTGAATACTTGAGATTGGGCATTTTAGCCCATAATTATGGCATACCTTAAATCTATATCTTATCATACATAGGGTGCGTTTTTCTCGACTGCACAGTATAGTAGGGTCAGTTGTGCACCGTCTGTGAAAACAATGTCACCATGATGCAATTCCCCTGCCAGAAATTTGGAAATGACATGCTGAATCGCTTAGCATTATCACCGGAAGCTCCAGTAGGAACATTTCCGAATAATTAGGTGTCAATCTGAGGACAGTACAAAAGATTCGGAAAAAGTTGGATGAGTCTAATGGTGATTACGAAGGTACGAAAGCTCTGAAAACTCACACTGATTGTTCTGATAAGAAAAGAACTCCCGAATTTGTCGGTGAGGGTCCCAGATCTACACGAAGGCCTACATCAAATGTCTTGAGAGGGCAGTGCTGTTTTGAGTCAATATGGTTGCAGCTGGAAGATCTTATGCCTGGCAACAGGACTCTGCACCATGCCACACAAGCAGGAGAACCCAGTCATGGCTGTCAGACAATTTATGGGACCACTTCACCCCTTACATCTGGCCTCTTAACGATAGAGCGAAAATAGGAGTAGTAATCTTCTTTGGTCGTGGAAGCCAGGCGATTTGACCACTGGGTGAGGGGTAGTAGGTAAGAAAAAGCTTCGATTTCACCAAATTTAAATTATAATCTATGTAAGAGGCAAAACATATTATGAATAAATGGAAGGAAGTGAGAATGAGTGAAACTGAAATTTACGTTTATTGTGAAGTACATTCTGATATCTAAATTTATTTATAAATGGAACTTTGTCTCTGTGTGTGTGTGTATATGTGTGTGTGTGTGTGTCCGTTACCTATAGACTCCGAAACGGCTGAACCGATTTTATTGAAAATTTACACAGTTGTATTATAAGCGTCTGCTAGTGTTCTTCGCTAGGTTTTGTATCGAGGTACCCCCGATAAATATCGAAAATCGATAATCGAAAAAAAACGAGTTATAGAAGGAGTGGTCCGATTTTAATCAAATTTGATACACTCATAGACAAAGACATAAGAAACGATATTCAGAAGTTTCAAGGTTGCAGTTCTTAACAATAGTGCAGAAAATCGATAATATATATATATATATATATATATATATATATATATATATATATAAAAGGTAAGATGTTTGTGTGTGTGTCTGTTTATCTGCCTGTATGTCTGTATTTCTTTCATCACTTTTATTTTAGTTTTTGCTTCGGGTTTGGTTCTAAGCAGGTATAATTGTAGTTCTTAGTCTCAGCCATGATACCATTTACTCTGAGGACTTAGTTAGCCTTCAAAATTCAGTTTACAATGAAAAAACCTATTTGATATCGATAGCAGGAAATCAAAATTTGACTTACATCCATTCATTTTTCTTTCAGTCTACGGTTTTGCTTTAACTGGAAACAACTATTGCTTTTTAGTCTTTTGTGCCAAAGTCAAAAGAGTCTGAGCTTCCAGGACCATGGATTAGTGTCAAAGCTTTCATTACACCCGAGCAACGCTGGGCTATACTGCTAGTTGAAATTATAAAATCCTTAATTTTTTCTGCTAAACATAGATTATATTTATCATCTAGACTATTAGGAGTACAGCTCCAACTTTATCTGTGGGTTTCGGCCTTCTTCCTTCAATTCGCAGTATTTTTAGGAGAGGGCTGTCTGATTCCTTAAAATAGGGTTAGTAAAGGAGTGCCTATGCGCATAAAAGGTATCAGACAACCCTCTCCTGAAAATATTGGGAATTGAAAGCCTTAACCCAGAGACAGAGTAGAAACTGATAGGCACGGCACATACACATAATAGTCTACGTGATAAATGTAGTCTATGTTTAGTAGAAAACTGTTTATATCCGTACATAATATATATTCACATGGTTGTTATAGTTTGAGGTGATATGTGGAACAAAGTAACCATTTTTTAAAATTGTTTCATAGCATGCGTCTCAAAGAGTCCCAGAGAATGGGCGAAGGTGGCAAAGTGGCGCCTCATAACAAAGTACTTCATGTAGATGGAGCCCTGTAGTCTAAAAAGGTAGTCCATCTAGGAGAAAGAAAACTAATTTTAAACCTTTGATGGAGTGCAGAAAAACATAACGAGTAGCACTGGCTGCTCGGTCAATGAATGCCGAATGTCTCATTATAAGGAAACGACTAATATTACCATTATCATTAAAGATGAGGAGAACAGATACTACACTTTGATCCCAGCCTGATGGCCAGGGAATGAAGAAAAGCGTAACGAGTAGCAATGGCTGCTCGGTCAATGAATGCCGAATGTTTCTTTATAAGGAAACGACTAATATTACCATTATCATTAAAGATGAGGAGAACAGATACTACACTTTGATCCCAGCCAGATGGCCAGGGAATGAAGAAAAGCGTAACGAGTAGCACTGGCTGCTCGGTCAATGAATGCCGAATGTTTCATTATAAGGAAACGACTAATATTACCATTATCATTAAAGATGAAGAGAACAGATACTACACTGCGATGGCTAGGAAGAAAGAAGAGCGTAACGAATAGAACTGGCTGCTGGTTTAGTGCACTGCGACTACTTCCTCATAAGTAATCCGATAATATCCTTACCATCATTTAAGCAAAATATGTGTGTGAATGATAATTTATTTTTTTGATAGTGCTTTCAGACACGAATTTATATAAAATATATGCTTATATCTCCATCAATGTTATTGTATTTCTGTCAGATATCATATGACTATTATAATTATTCGTGTCAGAACGTTACGACAAAAAAACAAAAAACAAAAAAAAAAAACGCGCATGCGTAATGAAATCCCCCTTAGCAGTGTCCTTTTTCTCACTCTCCAATCAACTGGTGTCTTCGAAACAGATAGCAGAACCCATTCTGATTTACAACTGATGTCCAGTATGGCATCCTATCTCGAATAACACCTTTCACTGCCAACCTTTTCAGCCATCATTTTAACCGGCATATTTTTCCCCGCTTTCCCATTTAATCCAAAATGGCCTCTTATCTTGCTAGTGCAAGGCTCTAGCAATCAAAACCAAATGCATCGCCGCGGATGAAATCATCGGCGCTTAAAGTTTTTGACAGAATGTTTGCATGAGCATTATCATAATCCCTCTTCTGTCTTATTCGCATTTTTCTTCGTTTTATACTTTTCTTTCCGGCTTGCATTTCAAACTTTCTATTTATATAACTACTGTGCTTTTCTCCATATATTATTATTATTATTACTATCATTATTGTTATTATTATTATTGTTTCTGTTGGTTGTGTTTTATTACGGTCGTTTTCCACCGGAGATCTTGCATTATGGAAATTATTCATCAAGTCAGACGACTTCAGACAGAGAGTGCCATTCGCCGAACATGTGCAGTAGCAAGCAACATAGACTTCTGAATAAGTTAATAGGCTCTCTTTCCCTTTGTTTCAATATAGCACTTTAAGTTTGGTGATATAGACACATTATTATTATTATTATTATTATTATTATTATTATTACATTTATGTCATTCGATTTCTGCTATGGTCGCACTACTTATCAAGTCTGCGAAAAGACCTAAGGCAGGTAGTTTATGTTGTTATGGCTCCATTTCATGCTTTTTCATATCTCCCCTAACATCCTTAGCCTTACATAGACAAAGTTCTCCTTAGTGTGTTGGCTGTACTAAACAAGACACTTTTTTGTATATCTCTTAAGCTGGGGTTTCCAGGGATTCTTTCAATGTGCTGTTTTGTTCCATTTTTTATCATTCCAAGTGCATCTACTATCACTGGCACGATTCTTGTTTTCAATTTCCACATTTTTTTTTGTTTCAATTTCCAGGTTTTTATATTTTGACAGTTTTTCGAATTCCTTGCTTGTTATGTTACAATCTGCTGGACAAACCATATCAGTTAATAGGCAAGTTTTTCCTTTCTGATTTCTAACAATAATGTCCGGCCTATTTGCTTCAATTTTTCTGTCTGTGTAGATGGTGTAATCCCATAGAATGGTAACATCTTCTATTTCTGTAACCGGTGCAGAGTGATGAATCCATTCGTCTGATGTCATCTAGAGTCCAGTTATTATTATTATTATTATTATTATTATTATTATTATTATTATTATTGCACTTTTTCTTCCTTTCGGGTCCCAACCAGAGACCTAAGTTCACAAATGGCTTCATGGAATTTTTTTTTATTTTTGCAAAAAATAACAAAAACAAAACACATTATACCACGCACATTTCACATATATAAAGCTCTTCGTAATGCGTGAGCTGTACTTGGGGGTTCGTCCCCCACTGGGCTGGTCACGTGTCCCAAATCTGTCCCACTCAACTCCCATGAATCATTCTGTTTAGAGAACTCGCCAGCGACAAGAAGCTACGTAGTGGCCCAAAACGACGTTTCAAGGATCAGTTGAAAATATCCCTGACACAGGCTAACATCAACCCTAAGACCTGGAAAACCGTTGCTGCAAATCGGCCTTCCAGGGGTAGGGCCATTCTAGGGGTGGTCCAAGACTCTCGAGTTTAACCTTTAACATGAAGAGGGTTGTGCTGTCAGGAGGACCCGACTCAGCCAGCCCCGTCTGTGACTCCTGCTCCCGACTCTTCAGGAGTAGGCTTGGACTTCACTGCCATTTCCACTACCACTACCAAAGTTAATATATAGAAAGGATGACAATTCCAATACTCGGATGCGAGAAAACACTGACGACGACTTGTGAGTATTAATTTTGTATTTATTTAAGGCATGGGCCACCAGAAATCCCTTCAATAAAGCCATCAGAGTCTTTTCCAATCAATCTGATGGCTCCAATTAGAACTGAAATTAGCGATGTCCTCATCTAAATCTAAATTAGCTTTTTAGTTTTATAAGTAGTGGGAACATGTGTGAGAAATTCGAGAGTAGATTTCGAATTCCATTTGAATTCGTTGCATTCATTAGGCGCAAATCCCCATGGAAAATGTATTAGTCCATCTCTTCTTCTTCCAGCTATTGTTAGAATAGCAAAACAGATTGGGTTCTATAGCCTTGGTAGGCAACCAGGTTACCGCAGAAAGAAATGGCAACCTACTGCGGGAAAATTTTCTACATAGTCAGTGGTATCTCTAAAGAGACATGATCGCCAAAGCGTTTATCACGTACGGCACTTAACTAGATGAGGGAGTATGTTGATGCAACAGAAATGTTCAGATATGGATTTTATTACTGGGTGAGGCTTAGAGCCTTTTGAACGACCCTCGTACCTTGCTAGAAGCTCTATTTTCACTTGCTTGGTCTTCCCAATGTTTTTATCTCAAGGTGATTTAACGTCTATCAAAATCAATTCATAGCAACTTTGGGAGCCTCCACGTGATGTAATGGAGGAAGTAGGCTTGTTTTGTTAGATCAATTATGACTGAATATCGTGCTTAATCCTCACTCATATTTTCGGTTTAGTGCTACATTTTAGTTATGCTTAAGAAATCACCATATCAACTCTTGGACACAAGTATGATTCCAAACATTTAACACCAACAAAAACATCTTTTAAATGAAACATAAAAAAACAAACATTTGTATATTCTTTTCAGATATACATAGCCACAATAAAGAGTTCAATTTTTCTTTCAGTGAAGTTTATTTTATAAAGTAATTATTTGCTCTTAGTACGGTGTCTCATGTGCGAACAGGCTTAGTTTATGACGGTTAGCCTACTGTGTTTTTGAGTTCGTAGACAAAAAATTAATAGCCGGCTGCTGGTTAACCCTTTTTATTCTGTGGGTAGACAAGACCTGTTAGTCGGTGGTTTCTGGTTGTTGTCTCGTCCATTGTGTGCGTATATGTGGGTGAGGATGCGCATAAGTACGTGTAGATCAAACTAGCCTCTCAAATTGTTATGAACCTTGAGAAGCAGTATGTTTCTATCTTTATATCCGTAAGGGTGTTTAAAATCTAATTTCACATAGAGGTGTGAACTTTTGGAATGTAAGGTTTTCACTGGTTAGAAAATCATTTCACACTGGCTCGCGAAAATATTTTGTTCGAATTTGCGAGAGTGGTGAAGGGGAGTTATTGTTATTTTCTAAATGGTCCAAAAATAACACTCAGTATTTCTACAACTACGTCTGCAATTATTTTGGCGGTATTTGACCTTGTGATGATTGTTTATCCAACAGACCTTCTGGTCGGAAGTTAATGGTTGAAATTTATATATAGTTTTCAACCAATAAGAACCCATCAGTTGTAAGTTATTTTTCACTTTCCCAAAACGTAAGTTCTCTCTTTTGCTGACAAACATATTTTTAGTGTTTCTAAATCTACGACCGCAAATATTTTGGCAGTATTTCTCCCGGTGATGATTATTTATCAAGCAAATAGTCTGATGGAATTTTATAGGTTGAAAAATATATACAGGATTTAATTCTTAAGTCACCTTTATCTACGAACCCGGTTTCCGTATTTTTATTACTATTATTATTATGTCATTTTTCATTATAAATCGATTTCTGCTATGGTCGCACTACCTACCAAGTCTGCAGGAAGACCTAAGGCAGGTAGTGGTGTGTTGTTATGACTCTATTTCATGTATTTTCATATCGAATTCCTTAGTTGCTATCAATCGGCTGGACAAGCCATATCAATTAATAAGCAAGTTTTTCTTTTTGGTTTTTAACAAAAATATTATTATTATTATTATTATTCTCACAACTAATTTACACTTATATAAATATAATATGATGCGCTTATACAAATATAATATAATATAATATAATATAAATATGCGAAGCCCACGATATCAATCATGACCCCAGTTCAATGAGCATATATAAAATACATATAAACTTATTTATAAATGGAACTTTGTCTGTGTGTGTGTGTGTGTATATCCGTTACCTATAGACTCCGAAAGGGCTGAACCGATTTTCTTGAAAGTTTACACAGTTGTACTAAAATCGTCTGCGAGTGTTCTTAGCTAGGTTTTGTGTCGAGGTACCCCCGATTACTATCGAAAATCGATAATCGAAAAAATCGGATTATAGAAGGAGTTGTCCGATTTTAATTAAATTTGATACACTCATAGACAAAGATATAAGAAACGCTATTCAGAAGTTTCAAGGTTTCACTTCTTACAATTTTAGAAGAAAGGGGAATAAAAACGTTATGACGGAGAAAAGCCAATATAAACATTATTAAGAAAAAAAAAAGGCTAATAAAATCTTCATTAAGGAGAAAGGCTAATAAAAAACGTTATTAAGGCGAAAAGCCAATAAAAAAGTTATTAAAGAAAAGACAAATAAGAAAGCTTATTAAGTAAGAAGGCCAGTAAAAAAGGTTAGGAAGAAAGGCCAATAAAATTTTTATTAAGGAGAGAAAGCCAATAAAAAACTTTGTTAAGGAAAAAGCTTAATAAAAACGTTATTAAGAAGAAACCGTAATAAAAACGCTATTAAGGAAAAAGCTAAATAAAAACGTTATTAAAGAGAAAGGACAATAACAACGTTATTAAGGAGAAAGACCAATAACAACGTTATTAAGCAGAAATAGGGATAACATACAGTGTTCAAGGTGATAGATTATGTAAATAGATGTTGCATTTAAATTATTATAAATATTAGGAAAACTTTGTTGAGGAAAGTGTGTAGCGAAAAAACTGATTTCAATGAGACAGAAGATGACGGTTGAAGTTGCTTTTAAAATTTTAAAGATTGGAGTTTCTACGAAAGGAAGAATCAGAAAGAGATTTCTCTAAGAGAGAAATGTTGGAGAAAAAACTATTAGAGTATACGGTCACATCAAGCAATTTCAACAGTAAAATTATGAGAAATAATTGTCAATATTGTCTTTCGCTAAAAATTCGTGAAAACTACAGAGAAAATCTTATCAGAGCAATGACCATCAAAATATATAAAAATGCACGGGAAGCTACGGTACAGCGAGGAGAAAGTAACTGAGACCAGAATGGCGCTGTAAATTCTTCTTTGGATTTTGTCAAGAATGTCAGCATACACTACCGGCCATAATCATTAGGCCACCCAGTGTTTTAAAAAAATTATGTATTTCATACTATTTTTTAAGTATTTATTGCCAAGTGAATGATTGTAATCGAATGATTCTTTTGTTAATATTGCACAATAAGATGTGCAACAAATGAATTTATGAATATTTAATAATTAACAATATTGCAGTTTCATCAATGAAAGAATGAAGAAAATTTAGGGGGATTCGGACGAGTTGTTCTTTGCTTACTTACCTTGTAAAAGTTTGCAAAGTAATAATAACAAAAGAACCATTCTATTTTTATTTAAAATTATCCACTTGGTAATAAATACTAGTAAGAGTATGAAATATATCATTTTTTTAAAAACTAGTGTGGCCTAATAATTATGGCCGGTAGTGTGTGTGTATATATATATATATATATAATCTACAGGGTGCAATGGGTAAATTGTCGCTATTTGCCTTGTAAAAGTTTGCAAAGTAATAATAACAAAAGAACCATTCCTATTTTTATTTAAAATTATCCACTTGGTAATAAATACTAGTAATAGTATGAAATATATCATTTTTTTAAAAACTGGTGTGGCCTAATAATTATGGCCGGTAGTGTATATGGAAGGAGCATTAGATGTGACAGCAAAGTCTAGTGCACGGACACAAAGTCGACTTGTAAAATATAGTGAAAAAAATTAACCGAGCCGGAGAGCTGAAAAGATATGAATCATGAAGTCTAGGTTCGCGTACTGTTGTATACCCGTAACGCATACCTGAGCGACGTATTTTGTTTAACTTGAAAACTAAAATGACCAACGTGTTGTGCACCTGAAGCCAAAGATGACGAAATTTATATTGCAATTAAAAATCACTTTCTTTTTCCACGTTGATAAAATGACAAGCGTAACACGTATATGTAAACAGATGTAAACAGTATATCATTTATTTGCTCCTCGGGTGACGTGTCGTAGCGTGCTGATATGTTCGAAGGTGACAGTACACACGCATCAAGGGGCCAGAAACCGCGCTAGTCCGCGGTTTTCTCTGTGCCTCTTTCGGTCTTGTTATATATGCAGCTCTTGTTCTCCTTCTTGTGGGGAGAAGGCAAGGCTCCCAAGGTGCGTCGGGAGATCTGTTGCCTCCATCCTTCTGAGGGCGGTCTAGGCTTGCCAAGCGTTGAGATTCGTCAACATACGCTTCGCATTAGATTCCTGGATCGTTGAGCCTGGTCAGTACTTAGATGGGTGACCGCTTGGGAATACTAGGTGTTGTAGTAATAGTATGAAATATATCATTTTTTTAAAAAACTGGTGTGGTCTAATAACTAAATCGGTGAGTCGAGCTCGAATTCCAGTTGAATACCCTGCATTCACTTAAGCACTGGTACCCTTGAGAAAGGTATTAATCCGTACTTTCCCTCCAGTTATGGGTTAAATAACAAGGGTAGGACTTGGAGACCCTGCGCTTAAAAACAAATCCCAATGAATCTTGATACTCGAAAAGAAAAAAGTATTGCTAGACACAAAACTTATATTAAAAAAAAACAATAAATTGTTGAAAGAAAAAGGTATTACCAGCAATAAATAAATAAAATTTAATTGGCAATAAATGACCCGCCGAGGTGTTGATATGCCATAAAAACAAAACAACCAATCAACCATAAACATTTTCTATCCTAAAGAAGTATTTAAATCCCAACTCTCAACCGACTGCTTACTACTAATAATATCCTGACATATTGTTTACATAATTCCAAAGCCCACATTATCTGACCTTGGCTAGTTTCAAAATAAACAAATACTTTCCTGACATGGAGAATTTTGCCCGCATTGCTAATTTTGACAACAATCAAATATTTATCAAAACAATGTCTATTTGTTTTTGCTAGCATTTTGCATTTTTTTTTGCTGTTTCATAAAAATACACTTCTTCAGGAAATTATTCACCAACTCAGACAATCTACAACATACCTTCAATAACATTTTTAAAAATGTTTATCTCTAAACGGGATGTGCTGTGTGGTGCATTGGATATCAGCTCAGAACGACAAATCGGGGAGCCGAGTTCGAATTCCAGTTGAATTCATTGCATTCACTTACGCACAAATACCCTTGGGAAAGGTATTAATCCGTCTCTTCCTTCCAGTTATGGGCTAAATAACAGGACAGATTGGGTTCTATAGCGTTGGCTGGCAACCAGTCTACTGCAGAAAGCAGTGGTAACCTACTGCGGGATAATCTTCTGCACAGTCAGTCATGTCTCTTTTGAGACATGATCGCCTAAGCGTGTTTCACATATGGTACTTAACTGACTGACTGACTATCTATAAACATTTTGAGTGCACTTCCTATCTAGGCGCATATAGAACTGTGCAAAATTGCTGCAATCACGATTAGATGAATTAGGAATTCGATGAAGATTTAAAACTGTACAAACCATAACAGTGGTACTTGTGATTACAAGAATACTGGGGGAAATTATGTCACGCCTTCTATGACCACCAGACTTTTGGTTTGAGCATTAAAATACGCAAGAGGATTGAATGAGATCAAATAAATGAGGTGTAAAAATAATGATGTGTCATTCGTCTGTGTATTGATTATTGCTGACATATCTGGCTCGTGTTTCGAACCATATATCTCGAGATTCTCGACAAAATGCAAAGAACGGTCTCTAATGTTATCGGTCCTAATTTCGCATTTTTGGCTTCAGTCACTTCTGCAGAGCGTGACGAGCTTTCCCACTTTCATTTGTATAAATATTTTCATGACAGTTGTTCTAATGAGCTACCCTCCTTGGTACGCCCACAGCATGAATTTAAGTAAGTACTAGCAGTATAGCCAGGCGTTGCTCGGGTGTAATGACAGCTTAAAAACTAATCCATGGTCCTGGAGCTCAGACACTTTGGACGTTGGCACGAAAGACTAAAAAGAAATAGTTGTTTCCAGTTAATGCGAAACCGTAGACTGAAAGAAAAACGAATGGAATGTAAGTCAAATTTTGATTTCCTGGTATCCATATCAAATAAGTTGTTTTTCATCGTAAACTGAATTTTGAAGGCTAAATAAGTCCTCTGAGTAAATGGTATCATGGCTGAGACTAAGAACTACAATTCTACCTACTTAGAGCCAAACCCGAAGCAAAAACTAAAATAAAAGGGCTGAAAAAAAAATACAGACATACAGGCAGATAAACAGACAGACACACAAACATCTTGCCTTTTATATATATGTATATATATATATATATATATATATATATATATATATATATACATATAATCGATTTTTTGCACTATTGTAAGAACTGCAACCTTGAAACTTCTGAATATCGTTTTTTTATGTTTTTGTCTATGAATGTATCAAATTTGATTAAAATCGGGCTACTTCTATAACCCGATTTTTTCGATTATCGATTTTCAATATTTATCGGGGGTACCTCGACACAAAACCTAGCTAAGAACAGTGGCAGAAGCTTATAGTACAACTGTGTAAATTTTCAAGAAAATAGGTTCAGCCGTTTCGGAGTCTATAGGTAACGGACACACACACACACACACACACACACACACACAGAGTTCCATTTATAAATTTAGATTTATAAATGGAAATTATAAATTTATAAGTTTAGATTCCTTAAAAAAAGCTGGACGCAAAACGGGATCCATTAGAAGTTCGAGGCAAAATTGAAAATATCTAAATCCTGATCCAAGATATGAAACGAGGAGGGTGCTGGAAATCTAGGAAGACATGCCGTTACTCACTCTTCAGCGGTTATCTAACACACATATGACATGAAAATACGAATGCTTGATATAGTAATTATTTGCATTTGGATGAATGACTTCATTGTTTTTGTTGTTATCACAGGGTTTCGGCCGTTTTTCATTCTGGCCTTCATCAGATGCTAAACTTTAAGGAAATTTGAATTGAGCCCCCAGTAATTGTTACTTCTGCTTATACTAATTTTACTTCACTACTACCCAGTTCAGGAATTGAATTCACAATAGAATGCAAAACCAGTGAATAATGACAACTCCTTTCCACAACACTTTTCGTCTCCTGGGGCGTATTGAGGTCTTAACTGACAAGCCTAGTGGTGGTTTAATATCTTCTTAGGTGCCTTGTTTCTTCAGGACGTAGGCGATCATGCCCTTCACGTCTCTCTATATCTCGTGGCTCTTAGCATGCTTTCTCCTGTAACATCTCACAACCCCTTTCTGTCATCCACCTGCTCAGGCTCTTCAAATATGTTATCCGCTGCTTTCCTCTGTCTCTTTTTCCCTCTATCTGGCCTGTTAGTATCAGGTTCTCAAAGCCCTCTTTTCTCATTGCATATCCCAGGAACTTCAGCTGTCTCTTCCTGATGCTCAGTATTAATTTCCTTTTCGTTTCCATTCTTTACAACACCTCGTCATTGCTCACATGCTTAATCCATGGTATTCACAGTATCCTTCTGTAGAACCACATTTCATTTGCTTTACGTTTTTCTTTCATCTTTGATGATGTTGTCCAGCATACACTGCCATATTGAAGGACTGACATCACATAGCAATCCAGTACTCTCTTCTTTGTTTCTAGTCAAAGTTTCTTGTGACTTAATACTTTATTCAGCTTCTGGAACACATCCTTCGCCATGCCAGTTCGTCTTCGGATCTCTGTGTCGCACTTTCCGTCTTCTGTTATAACACTTCCCAGGTATTTAAATTTTTGTACCTGCTTGATTTTAGTATCCCCGACCTGTATTTGGAATTTTGAGCTGCTCTTTTTGCTGATGACCATGCATTCGGTTTTCTTGCAGTTTATTTGTAGTTCTTTCTTGTCACTCTCTTCAGTTACCTTCTGTAGGAGGTCTTGTAGTTTTCTTTCTGTGTCTGCTATCAGCACTCTATCATCTGAGTATCTTATGTTGTTCAAATGGTGGCCTTCGATAACAAATCCTGGGATAACATCTAGGGTCCTCAAATTATCCTTGCTGTACAAGTTGAAGAGATCCGGTGAAAAGAGACAATCTTGTCTTACGCCCCTTTCTATCTTTGTATATCTGCTGAATTCGTTACCTTGTTCGCATGTATGCAGTTTGCTGCCAGTAGAGATTCTTAATTATTCTTACGTGTTTCCCAAATTTGTCGAGGCTGCTGAGCATCTCCATCAGTTCTTTGTGGTGTATTTTGTCGAACGCACGTGCCAAATTTTGATAGAGTTTCTCCAATAGCATTAATTGGTGTATCACACCGGGTCGGTACCGATAACTTGTGACTGACTTTCTGGGATGGTGAGTTATCATTATTTACACTTGACTCAACTCCAGCCGGTTCCCCACCGACGGGATGTGGCTCCCCTCTGTTCTTTAAATACTTTCATGGATTCTGCTCTAACGAACTCAAGTCACTGTTGCCCCTGCAACAGGTGTTTACTCGTGCCACTAGACTGGCAGTCTCACCCATTGACAGGTTAGATCAACTAAATGCAGACGACAATTCTACTTCTTCAGTTTCTTTTCTCGCACTTCCCGCTTGTGGAACTCGCTTCCATATTCTTGCTAACACAAAGTTTCGTTTTACTACCCGGCCTACCCCGGGTGTATGTCAATCTGTGTAACCTACTGAGAATTCAGAAGTGAACTTGACGCGGTGGGGGTAGACCGTTCTTGCTCTACTCCTGAGATATCTAGAGGGACACAGCGTCTAATTTCTATTCTAATGTTGCTCAGTCATAGTTCTCTTCGTTTTCCCTGAGTTCAATTACATACTACCCAGTGCAGGGATTGAACTCATAATTAGTACGTCCCCAAATTCAAGAGCTAACACTTTAATGCACTAACCTACTGTTCTATTCGTCATCCACATACAAGCCTGTTTCGCTGTATCACAGCTCATCAGTGTAGCTAGACATCCAATTGCTTCTAGCCGGGATCGAAACTCGACCGATTTGGTGTCAGTCGGAGACGCTAACGCCTAAACAATAGGCACATGACTATGCGTTGTGGTGCATTGGATATCGGCTCGGAACGAGAAATCGCGGTGCAGAGTTCGAATTTCAGTCAAATTCCTTGCATTCACTTTCGCGCAAATACATTTGGGAAAAGTATTAATCTGTCTCTTCCCTCCAGTTATAGGTTAAATAACAGGACAGATTGGTTCTATAGCCTTGGCTGGCAACCAGTCTACCGCAGAAAGCAATGACAACCTAATGCGGGATAATCTTATGCTCAGTCCGTCATGTCTTTCGAGACATGATCGTCCAATGCGTGTATCACGTATAGCACTTAACTGACTAACTGAATATAACAGTTGGAATCATGATTAAGGCTTCCACTGATCATAAAGTGGGGAATCAGTTTTATATTATTTCGAAGTAATAAACTAATTCCCCATTAATTACTATCTAATGATATAATACATTTCTTCTCTCTCTAGCTATGAGTCAAATAACAGGACAGATTGGGTTCTATAGCCTTGGTTTGCTAGCAATCTACCGTAAAAGGTAATGGCAACCTACTGCGGGATAATCTTCTGCCCAGTCACTCATGTCTCGAAAGAGACATGATCGCCCAATGCGTGTATCACGTATGGCACTTAACTGACTTATTGTTCTATGGAGAACTTCAAACCCCAAAACCTAATCTGCCTGCTTATTGGTACTGCTACTGCTTGACAACAATATTTATTGCTTTTCCTCATAAAGCCCATCCTTTGTTATTATTATGATTGAATCTTTATCTTTTCCGTTTCTTGTTTCTTTTCGGGCATGTGCTAGTCTTTTTGTCGCCTCTTATTCTTTTGTCGTCGGGCATTTTCCGTATCCGTGTTGCTCCATTGTTCCATCAGATCCCGCTGATCTTCTTGTTATTCCAATTCACTTGTCTGCATGGCCACCCCCCACCTCTTCAAACATGTGAGTCTCTTCTGACCTACCCTTTTTTTTGCTGTTGTCAAGAATCTTATAAGACCGCTCGATTCAAAACAACGAAATCACCGTTGTTTTTTTTTCGTTTTGCTTTCTCAAGAAAGCGCGCGAAAACGGCAAGAAAACAACGGGAAAATAAAATGGCGTAAAATTCGAGCCTGAAGAAAGATAAAAAAATCGATTACAGAAAAATCGAACGTACGAAATGGAAGGAAACATCAACAAATGATACATCGGGATTTTCAGGTTTCGAATAACAATGGCGAAAGTACCAAAAATGACAAACAACAATAATGACAATATGAAATAATAAAAAGAAAAATTTAACTCAAACACCCATTCACCCACAGATATAGATATTATAACTTTAAACGCTATTTTTAGTGAATAGTCGTATTTAAGCAGACGCTCAGTTTATTGGTTACACTGTATATTTGTCTATTTTCGCCTACATCCTGAATATGAGAGTAAGAACTTGTTGGGGCCCCCGCGCCTATTCGGCTATAATGGACAATTCCATTACTATGTAAAGTAATGGTGGCATCTACGTAAGAGAGTGTGCCGAGCAGCCGATCGACAAGTCAGCCGTAGACTTCCGGTGACGACCCGGAAGTACCCATTGCTCATACTACGTCTTACGACGGTTGGGACGATTAACCCTTATTCTTGTATTGGATACTAATAACCTTTGTAAATACTATTTTCACGGAATACAACAATTAACCTATTCCTGTTGTTGAGTTATTTATTCTTACTCACGACATAACAGAACTAGAAAGTGCTTGCTTGTTTACTTTTATATATATATATATATGTATATATATATATATATATATATATATATATATATATATATATATTAGAGCAGTTGGTATCTGTTGGACTTTAAATCAGTTCACTCCGCGTAGCACGGATACCGCAATGCGCAGTCATTATCGTTGATTGGTTATATTGTGCAAGGTCCTGCTTTTAGCTTTATTGACGGGTATTGTGTGATTAACGCAGTTTCAGTACATTTCCTCACACACACACACACACACATATATAATATAATCTATCTAAAATTATTTATATATGGAACTGTGTGTGTGTGTCTGTGTGTGTGTGTGTGTGTCCATTACCTATAGACTCCGAAACGGCTGAACCGATTTTCTTGAAAATTTACACAGTTGTACTATAAGCGTCTGCCAGTGTTCTTAGCTAGGTTTTGTATTGAGGTACCCTCAATAAATATCGAAAAACGATAATCGAAAAAGTCGGGTTATAGAAGGAGTGGTCCGATTTTAATCAAATTTCATACACTCATAGACAAAGACATAAGAAACGATATTCAAAAGTTTCAAGGCTTCAGTTCTTATAATAGTGCAGAAAATCGTTAATATATATATATATATATATATATATATATATATATATATATATAAATAAAAGGCAAGATGTTTGTGTGTGTGTCAGTTTATTTGCCTGTATGCCTGTATTTTTTCAGCCCTTTTATTTTAGTTTTTGCTTCGGGTTTGGCTCTAAGTAGGTATAATTGTATTTCTTAGTCTCAGCCATGATGCCATTTACTCAGAGGACTTATTTAGCCTTCAAAATTCAGTTTCCGACGAAAAAAACTTATTTGATATCGATAACAGGAAATCAAAATTTGACCTACATCCATTCATTTTTCTTTCAGTCTACGGTTTCGCTTTAACTTGAAACAACTATTGATTTTTAATCTTTCGTGCCAACGTCCAAAGTGTCTGAGCTCCAGGACCCATGGATTAGTTTTAAAGCTTTCATTACACCCGAGCAACGCCGGGCTATATTGCTAGTATATATATATATATATATATATATATATATATATATATATATTAGATAACGATATATAGTTTGTTTTATATATCAAAAACAGTTTTGGAGGAAAAATGTATGATGAAGTAACAAATGTGTTGGTTTGTGGTGTTTCATCTCTTAAGGACTTCATCGGATTAGTTTTGTTTATATATATATATGCATATATATATTATAAGAAAGTTATGAAACACGGATGTTTTAAATCCACTGTTCATGCATTTACTTTTATAAAGAGTGCTCGATACAACGTAGAGCGTTATATTTTAATAGTTGTTACAGTGGTTTATAAATTCATAGTCTCACTACACAAAAATTTTCGCGTTTCCGGAGCTATGTTTGCCCTTCATCTGGTGATAAGTTGAAATCTAAGATAAATGCTAAAAACGATTTACTTTTCGTAATATGACATGTAAGTGAATGTTGGATGGGGGTTTAATATGATTTAACCGGCAGTTTGTAGCCATAATGATACAACCTTGGGTTAGGAGAGGGGTGCGGATTAGCTTAGTTTTGGACAGGTCACTTTTTAGTTTTATCTGGGTAATTCTTATATAGCGAATATTTTTCTCAGATTTCTAGAATATTTAAGCAGGTAGACAAAAATAAATACATATCTAGTTTAATAAATAAACGGAGTGTCTGCTCAAAATATCCGCTAAAATAACGTTTAAAGGGATAAAAATACGTTAGATTAATGAATAAAAATAATTACTTTATATATATATATATATATATATATATGTGTGTGTGTGTGTGTGTGTGTGTGTGTGTGTGTGTGTGTGTGTGTGTGTGAAAGAACAGAACACACATCACTTATTTTCTACCCAGGTCTCTTCAGGGAACCTTTCCTGAAAAGACCTGTGTGGTCAAAATCTGGGTAGCAAGTAAGTGGTGTATATTTTGTTCTTTGACATATTGTTAGCTTTGCATATTCAGTTTGAGTCGGTTGTGCATTGAGCACTTCTTTCGATCTACCGTTTACTGGTCCAACCAGTCCTACTTGGCTTATATATATATATATACTGACCAAATTTATTAAGACCTACAAAGGACAGGAAATTGTGGAGAGCCATGATCTATCACGTCTTGAAAAGACACGGCACATAGAAAATATAAGAAAAAACTTGCCGCGTTGATCTGTTGTCGCTAATTTGCTTATGAATCCTTTCCCTTGTGAATTTCCTTCTCATGTGCTTTTTGTAAAGATCGTTCCATATTTGGGTGCGGTTCTTTGCGAATCCAACACCCGCCCTTTTCACTTTCTGCTTCTTTCACAGTTGAAATCATTTCACCAATTATGGAATTGTCTTCTTTATTCCGAATATCTTTTTGCTGCAAGATTCCACGATATTTTTTCGCCCCTTCCCCATTGACTCCCGCCGGAATTCAATTCCAATTTGTCTTTCCCAGTAAAATACCATCTTTTCATTTTTATCTCAAAAACGTCTTTTGTCACTTTCCTTTACTGCAAAGATCATTGTCTCGTTTCAAAACCCTCATGACACAAATTATTCAAATAAAATTAATATTTTCAAAGTCTCATGTCTTTTTATGGACACTTCCCTTTATCAAACAGCGAAAAAAAGGTATACTTTTGATAAAATTTACATAAATTTGCATAAATTTACCTATAATCGACGATACAGGGCTTGTTAAAAAAATAATCCAAAAGGAATATTGTTAAATAATCGCTTCGCATTGACATTATAAGACAGATCAGACCAAAAAATGGTGTATTGCTGCCATATCTGACCTGGTGCTGCCTAATCCTTACTGTTCAGACTTGGCAGAGGTCAAAATTGTTTACGCGGCCTTGTTGGTAATGCATTATTCTCCACTCTGAAACTCTTATCTTCTTTGTCAGTATTACATTGACGGTTGCAAAAAATGCATGCATCTCTGGGTGATTTTGAGGTCTGCGGTAGTTCATTACATTAACACACAGCTTAGCATTGACCGTTTTATTGTCTTGAAGCCTTTCATCTTTGTATAGAGCACAACTGTCTTCAGCAGCTTTGTGGCTCTGATGAAAATAAAAAAGATGTCGAACATGTTCGCTCTTGTCTACTCGTCATTCTATCTCAAAGGGATGTCTAATCTGAAATAATATTACACAAAATTTTCGCCAGTGTTACAAAGAAGTAAAAACTGCTACGAAAGATTATTGGTGGTTTGATTCATTTTTTACAGCTTATCAACCCTTTGCAAGTTATTTAAAGGAAAAAAAAATCATTAGATTGTGAGAGGGGTTTTTAACGAAGACGTTGATTAAAAGCAAAAAGATGTTTAACACACTGATTCTTATCAACTTGGGATTCCACCTCAAAGAAGCGTGGCCACCCCGACCTGATGTAATGGTTAGCAAGCTTGTCTTGCTAGAACCTATTATAACTGAGTTGTGAGTTCGATCCGCACAGGGTTTCCCATACTTTCGGCCTTGTGCCACATCTGAGCGCCGCTTAGTAAATCAACCATCTCAAAGGAGCGTCTAATCTGAAATAAAGTTTCTATAATGTTAGAAAACAGTTTCACGGGATGACAATATTTTCCGCTTCTTCTTTAATGTGCCGTCCCTCTTCATGACTCAGGCGATCATGGCCCTCCATATCTTCTATATCTTCTTGGCCCTCTATATCTTCTTGTCCATTGTAGTTTTTAATATATTTTATCTTGTTTCTCCCAAACCCCGCTCTGCTATCTATTCGCTTAAGCCCATCAAGTATGTCACGTGCTGTTTTCCTCTCTCCCCCTTCCCCTATACCCGCCCTATCAGTATCAGATTTTTCTTTCCCATTAAGTGTTCCGGAAACTTCAACTGTCTCTTCCCGATGTTAAGTACAAGTTTTTTTTGCTTCCATTCTCTCCAAAACGTTGTCGTTGCTCACATGTATGGTCCATGGTATTCACAACATTCTACTGTAGAACCACATTTCTGTTGCTTCAAGTCTCACCTTCATCTTCGAGGAGATTGTCCAGCATTTGCTGCCATATAGGAGGGCAAATATCATGTAACAGCTCAGTACACTTTTCTTTATTTCCAACAAAATGTTTCTATTGCTCAGAAGCGCAAAAAAATTGCCATGTAAAATTAATCTTCGAGATGATTTATATAATATCAGAAAAAAAGCAACGAATAAATGGAAAATCTTAAATAAAATTAGAAAAAAATCTCTAAAATAAAGGCGTTTGAAATTCATGTTTATAGAAAGAAATTATTTCTGTTAAAATGTTTGTATTTTTACCTTTAATGAAATAAAGCAGTGCTCCTCACATGCAAATCCGTTGCTGATTTTTACTATAGACAAACTTTCTATATGTTTTTATCGTAGAAATGTATTGAGAAATAAAGACAGGAAGGAGGTATTTTTCTAACAGTCTCGGCAGCAATAAACATAGTTACTCACTGTATTTATGGTTGTTAAATAAATGGAAATAAACTATGATAGACATGTAAGTTAACAATATTTTCAAGTTATTGAAAGCAAATGAAAAACATTATAAAAACATTTTGTGTTTAATTTGTGTTCTAAAAAAGCCAGATAAGAAATTGTCAATTTGCGTCTAAGTAAATGCAATGAACTCGAATGGAATTAAAATCTCCAAATCTTCATTCAGAGCCGACATCAATCAAACTACAACGTCCTGGACGTTCTATTGTACGTAGGATTAATGATAGATTCAATATAAATTCTCTGCCATTGACGTGTTGAGCACTTTATTTTACGCAGCGCCATTTCCATAAAATTCCATCTGGAGTTACCCTTGTGTGCTAATGCAAGCCATACAAATAACGTCACCGTTGACGATAGACAAAGTAATTTTGCTTATCAAAAAGATAAGACATTGGTTCTTGAAAATGAATGAGACGTTCGAATGTACATGAACAAAACGACAACAAAATCATGGACTTCACGCAGTTTACAAAAAAGTTCTGATCCAAATACTCAACATCTTAAACGAAAATTCTAAATATACTATAAAAATTTAGACAGACGGTGTTGTAGGTTGGTTTAATCAAACTTGTTTATATATATATATATATTTAATAAACATCAATTCTTACAAAACTGCACTAAAAATAGTGGATACCACAACTTTAAACTCCGATTGGAGTGAAGTAATATTGTCAGCCAGAAACTTGAATTAATGAGAAGAAAAACGCTTTGCAAATTACTACTTTGAGAAATTAGTCGAAATTTTCTTTCCATTGTCAGCTTGATAGGAACAGGGTTTGGGAAGAAGACGATTGGTGATTGTTTTACTCTATTTTTTTTGTATATAAAGACTTTTCTACAACTTATTCAGGCGTCATTCTATTTATTTTGGGGCCATTTCGTTTACTCAATTGTGCGCGCGCATCCAGCTTGGTTTGACTTGGTGGAAAGACATCTAGCGAGAATTCCACGGGACTTCCTTGAGGTCAAATTTCACAACGTGGGCAAGGGAGATCACCGTTGGAAGAGACAACTCGAAGACCAGCTACTGAATCGACGCCACCAACGAATCGACGCCACACGCGGCGAGGTCCCCCACCATCTATGCTAAAAACAAATGTGAAGATACAACTTGTAATCTTAATAAAACAATAACAATGCTTCTCTTAAAGATTTCAAACAATAATGAAGAAGTTAGCGGAATGCATCAGCCGAAAGAGAGTAATAAAAATAGCGAAATTCTTACTCGAATTAATTTCAATTATTTATTACAAAAGTTCGTTTGTACTAAAAAAAACCCAAACTAATTATCAGTTGAAATCGAACGATGAAACGATATGTGAGTATCTCAAATAATTCGTGAAATAAATCGTAATTCATCTCAAAGCTACCGAGAGTATTATGATTATTATAACTAGATTCGTTGAAACGCTATTACAAAAAACAATAAAGATCAGGATAATAGTCCGAACTAGTTATGAAATATTGAAATTCAGAGAGAGAGAGAGAGAGAGAGAGAGAGAGAGAGAGAGAGAGAGAGAGAGAGAGAGTAAAAGAAATATTGAATAGAAATAGTGAAAATGATAAGAATAAAAAACGAGAGACGAGAATCAATATAAATAAAAATAAAATGCATATCAACATGACGTGAAAGTGAAAGTGAAAGTGAAAATAGAAATTAGTGTCAGTGGCTCAGATTATCACTGTAACCAATTTATTTTTAACACCTGGCGTCTATAGAATAATCTTTGACAGTATTTAAACTAATTAACAGCTTAAAGCGAGCAAAGGACAGAACAAGAGAAATGTAGATGGAATATTTCACCCCATTTCAGGCGATGCAAATTCGTCTTTAACAATAGTTCTCCATTTTCAAACGTCTTTTTCTCGTAGAAACGAAATTTATCATTGTTTCTTCTGCACTTCTCTAATTAGATCAACTCAACCATTGGTCTATCAATCTGAAGGAGGAAGCAGCGGCTGAAACATTTTGGATATACTAACATTGCCCACTATCCCTTGGGGCACAATCTCTGTCTGACTTTGATACACACTGAGATTAAAACATTGATTTGCAGGGTGAAATTCAATTTCCTTATTCTAAACGCCAATCTGAGTTAAAATTGCTGTATAGAGGTGAAACTATGACTGCAACAATTGCGTATGGGCCTTCGATGTTGTATGAATTATTAAAAACTTAGAACCGTTATGAAAGAAGATATATATTAATTCTAATTCTATATATCAGAGCAAAGACGTCGTCACTGAATATATATATATATATATATATATATATATATATATATATATATATTAGACCCGTTGATTTAAAATTCAACGTACAGCAACAGTTCGAATATACATAATATTATATACAATGGACATACATAAACAAGCAATCAAAAAACACCAGAAAGCAGACACCACAATTATAATATCAAGGATAAACAGCGTGCCTACACAAGTTAACAATTTTGGCATGGAAAAATAAAAAATAAAAAAAAGAATAGATAACTGATGAGTGGATGGAGAGATGGCTAGGAGGTCTGTTTACGAAACTCTAGGACCAAGAAGCAAAAAATAACAACAATTAGCTAAGTGACAAATTGTATATTAGTTTTAATAGTCTATCTATCTATCTATCTATCTATCTATCTATCTATCTATCTATCTATCTATCTATCTATATACTTCAGTGTTATGACCGAAGGGCGATGGAAAGATAGCACGGACTCAGATATAAGATTGAATAGTATATTCTCGTGGAACGTAGTACAAAAGTAAACCTGGACTGGAGAGTACTTTCTCTCGCAGCGTCCTGACTCACTGATTCGCTTTCTATCCTTATCTATCTATCACAAACAATTTATATATCACAACCAATTCTTTATCTATCTATCTATCTATCTATCTATCTATCTATCTATCTATCTTATATACATACAGGTTACATCCAAAATACTTTTACAAACTTTGAGGGTGGGTTTCTCACGCCAAAACAAAAACAAAAGTCCACATAACCGCAAATCCGAAAATCTCTCGTTTTTGAATTATTAAGTTTAAAAAAGTTTTCGAAGGATGGCGCAGCGTTTCCTTGTGGACTAGGTTACATTTGTCTTTCGTGTTCATTTATGGTTAATCTATCTTCGACGTTTAACGTGTATAGCAGTGTGTTAACTGAGGAGTGTTCTCTTTAACAATGGTAGGAAATTGATATGATGAGCAGGCAGGTATAATTTTTACATACGGTCGCGTGAATGTTAATGCACACGTGGTTGTTGTACCAGATTGTGTTTCCAGGCTGAAGGCAGACGAGTTATCTAACCTTTGATGTTGTTTATTGTTACGTTACTGAGACAGGATCTGTTGCACCACAAATTATGTTAATGAGTATTTTTTATTTTGTTTTTGAGTTTTGTTTAATGGCATATCAACACCTCTTCGGGTTAATTAATGACAAAAAAGTAGGCTTTTAAGGTATTTTTTAATGTTCGGTTATAGTGACAAGGTTTGATTTCGTCAGATTTTGATGAACAAAAAACTGAAAATACATTGTTGGTAATAAGTTTCTTTCTTTTAAAAACGTACATTTTTTATATTTATGTATATATTTCGATAAAAGTTTATGTTTATACATTCATAGCATTTTGACCCCAGTTTGGGGGTTAGCTATTTGGCCCATAGCTGGGACCCTAACAGGTGCTACCACTCCGGGTCAGGGTGTACCTGAGAACAACAGAATTAAGAGGTGGTTTCATGCTTCTCATAACCTCTAATCAGAGGCCTTGCTGCCGGATGCAGTTTACCGTCATACCCAGGACCTTTGAATTTGTCTTATACATTTAAAAGCGTCTACCGTAAAGTTTAAACCTATTAACTCATATATATATATATATATATATATATATATATATATATATATATATATATATATATATATAGAGAGAGAGAGAGAGAGAGAAAGAATAAAAAACCTATTAACCATTTGTTGAATATTGGTTACAATCGTAACCTTTCTCTAAAATAATAATTAAAATAATCTTGTCACACACACACACACACACACACAAACAGAGAGAGAGAGAGAGAGAGAGAGAGAGAGAGAGAGAGAGAGAGAGAATAAAAACCTGTTAACCCTTTGTTGCATATTAGTTAGAATTGTAACCTTTTGTCTAAAATAATTTTTTATTATTCTCTATTATTTTAGAGAAAGGTTACAATTGTAACCAATATGCAACAAAGGGTTAACAGGTTTTTATTCTCTCTCTCTCTCTCTCTCTCTCTCTCTCTCTCTATATATATATATATTTATATATATATATATAGCGTCTGTATACACTGCTTTCATAGAAGACGTTAAAATTTCCCCTCTCTGACCCCATGCGCCGATGTCTTATGGTATTAGAGACTCTGACTGACACCAAATCGGTCGAGTTTCCATCCCGGCAAGAAGCAAGTGGATATGTCTAGCCGCACTGATGATCTGTGATACAGCGAAACGGGCTTGTATGTGGATGGCTAATATATATATAAACCTATTAAGTATTTTTCTGTCTGTTTATGCATCTAGCTATCTATAAGTAGATCCGTGTATGTGCTTTTATTTTTTATAAGCTGCTTTGTATTTTTGACGTGCCTACGTATTTTGTTTTTGCCTGTGAATTTGTGTGCTTATATATTTAACTATATTTATATGTTAATGCATTGGAATATAACTACGTTTGTCTTGAGCTTATTTAAACAATCTTCTTTGCCCATTTTATCATCCGAATTCAGACTTCTTCTTCTTCTTCTATGTGCCCTGTCCCTTCAGGACGTAGGCGATCATGGATCTCCACGTCTCCCTATCCCTTGTGGCTCTTAGTATGTTTGCTCCTGTTGCTCCTGGCAACCCCCGTTCCGTCATCCACCTGATCAGGCCCTGCAAATATGTTATCCGCTGCCTTCCTCTGTCTCTCCTTCCTTCTATCTGACCAGTCAGTATCAGGTTCTCCAGGCTTTCCTTCCTCATTGCATGTCCCAGGAACTTCAGTTGTCTCTTCCTGATGCTCAGCATCAATTTCCTTTTTGTTGCCATTCTTTCTAACACTTCGTCGTTGCTTGTATGCTCAGTCCACGATATCCGTAGCATCCTTCTGTAGAACCACATTTCGACCGCTTCCAGTTTTGTCCTCATTTTCGATGATATTGTCCAGCATTCACAGCCGTACTGAAGAACTGACATCACGTAGCAGTCTAGCACTCTTTTCTTCGTTTCTATTGAGATCTTCCTGTGTGTTAGTATTTTGCTCATCTTCTGGAACGCGTCCTTTGCCATGCCAGACTTACATGGATCAAATATTATGTGACACAGACATTTCTTCAATTGGCTCTGAATTTAACGGATAAATTGACACGTCACTAAAATCAATAGTTAAAAAATTCGTGTAAATTTATATATGCGTGTGTATATGTATGTGTATGTGTGTGTATAAGTACGTATATATGTATGTATGTGAATATATATATCTATCTTTGTGCATATGTGGGGATGTATATATTTGTATATATGTGTGTCTGTCGATCTTTCCCGTTTCATATTTGAATAACTTTAGTTAAATTTAAAATTCGTAGAACGTTAATTTGTAATAGTTTGGTAAAGTAAATTTTAATTTTTATTGTAATTGAAATTAGTAGTTAATTAGTAATACTGATCTATATTTTAATTAAACTTTAACATTAATGTACCAATTAACTTGTTTTTAGGGTTTGTTGTTATGTTCTTCAGATTAGAAATTATTTGTATTTTGATTGGTCATCACAGACTATGTAACAATGTCTCCTCATATTGAGGATGATTTAGTTTTGAACTTTTTAAAACTGTTCATCTCGCACTCAACACCATCACTTGTTAAGACGCAAGAAATATTGAAATCAGATTGCTACTTTGTCGCGATATTTTAATAAACTGATTTGATAAATTTTAATATATATATATGAGAAAATTTAAGGCAGACACGTTATTTCATGGAAAATCGAAACTATAGGCGTATTTTAGGCGAACCATCATCAGCTTCCGTCTTTATTGTACAAAAGATTTTACACGAATCTTTTGTACAATAAAGACGGAAGCTGATGATGGTTCGCCTAAAGTAGGCCTATAGTTCCGATTTACCATGAAATAACGTGTCTGCCTTAATGTTTCTTATATTTGCTCTATATGTATTTATATATATATATGTTTAGATCTCTATTAGAGAGTTATCCTACCACTGTATGTACAGGATACTCCTTTGGATTCTTTTTATCTACACCGCATAAGGTCTGCCTTCTTCCACCGAACGCCCATAGCCCAGAGGTAGAATCGCCGACTGACGCCAATTCGGTCGGGTTTCAATCCTGGGTTAAAAAGCAATCGGAGTTTAACCGTACTCATGAGCTGTGATACAGCAAAACAGATCTGTCTGCGGATGACTATCTATCTATCTATCTCTCTCTCTCTCTATATATATATATACAAGAATATCGATATTTAAATCCGTTGGATAGCCATTTCTACGAGGAAATCCTAGTTTCTTCAGCAACGGAGAAACCAAAATTTTATTTATTCTAATGTGTTTAAAGATTTTATAGAAGTATCCAAAAATCATCCCTACACAGGAAAATAAAATGGGGTGGGATTAACAATTTTGAATGTAAGGAATTAAGAAGGGAAAAGCAGACAGATACCTCTGTCTCATATTAAAAGAAATTGACCCCTCCGCCATAGAAAATCCCTATTTTGATAGATGCTTAATCATAATTTATACTTCCTTTTGTTTAATCAATTCACCTCCAAGTAAGGTGATAATGCCACTCTGATGCAAGGGGCTACTGAGTGGGAAAGAGAATGAGAAAACTTGAAAAGGAACAGAAAACTCAATCCTAAACAGGAAGAAAGGGATAAAGCTGTACTTCTGTTTAGAAGTCTGTGGAGGAGTGTGAATAAGCAAACCTATCTATGCCTATTCTGTTTGCAATAATTAAATTTTGTATCGCTATGACAATATTTAACATGGGGTAAGGACGAAAGGGGGTTTAATTAAAATCATCTTATTTTTTTTTTACGGACAAAAAAAAATTTTTTAAGTAAGACCATTTTAATTTTCAATTTAATTTAATTTTAATATTCAATTTTTTTTCTTTTTAAGACACTATCTTTTTATTCATTTTCTTTTCTGAATCAATTTAATTACGCTAAGCAAAGGAAAAGGTAGTGGAGGAGTCTAAACCGGGCGCTACGTTTTCTTCAATTTCTTACCTTTTCTGGGTTTTTTTCGTGACGCTCAATGCTATTCCCTGAATCAAAACTTGAATCCTTATATGAATATGAAACCTAAGTGCAACCGAGACTATCGTGTCATTCAAGTCGGTTCCATTTTGATAACAAGGACAATTGAACCAACTATTTGTTTATTTTTTTACAGGTGATGATTTTCACACGTCGGTGAAATATCCTAAAATTTAGGTAAGCAAACTCCAGTATAGGGCCAGAATAATACAGTCCCTAGTTAGCGTCTGACCAGCTCGTAAAGGCTTCGTAGATTAGCTTGATGAGCATTATTCTACGATTCTTGTCCTGAAGATATTAACGAGCCTTTCTCGCCCCTTTCTTATTTTTTAATAAATATATGCATAACACAATACTTAGAGCGATGATTAGTCACGGGAAAATGTACTAGCGAACGATCTGCTCAAAGCTGTGTTCAAATACAGTACACTTATGCAAGATTAAATTATACTTAGTCTGAGACTGATCGAAACTTATTTATAAATGGAAATTTGTGTGTGTGTGTGTGTGTCCGTTACCTATAGACTCTGAAACGGCTGAACCGCTTTCCTTGAAAATTTACAAAGTTCTACTATAAGCGTCTGCGAGTGATCTTAGCTAAGATTTGTGTCGAGGTACTCCCGATAGTGACTAACTGACATCTAAGTTAATAATTTGATCGCCCAAAGCGTGTATCACGTATGGCACTGAAGTGACTAACTGAAACATTTAAGTTAATAATTTGATCGCCCAAAGCGTGTATCACGTATGGCACTGAAGTGACTAACTGACGTTTAAGTTAATAATTTGATCGCCAAAGCGTGTATCACGTATGGCACTGAAGTGACTAACTGACATTTAAGTTAATAATTTGATCGCCCAAAGCGTGTATCACGTATGGCACTGAAGTGACTAACTGACATTTAAGTTAAAAAATTCATTCGCCCAAAGCGTGTATAAAGTATGGCACTGAAGTGACTAACTGACATTTAAGTTAATAATTTGATCGCCCAAAGCGTGTATCAAGTATGGCACTGAAGTGACTAACTGACATTTAAGTTAATAATTTGATCGCCCAAAGCGTGTATCACGTATGGCACTGAAGTGACTAACTGACATTTAAGTTAATAATTTGATCGCCCAAAGCGTGTATCACGTATGGCACTGAAGTGACTAACTGACATTTAAGTTAATAATTTGATCGCCCAAAGCGTGTATCACGTATGGCACTGAAGTGACTAACTGACATTTAAGTTAATAATTTGATCGCCCAAAGCGTGTATCACGTATGGCACTGAAGTGACTAACTGACATTTAAGTTAATAATTTAATCGCCCAAAGCGTGTATCACGTATGGCACTGAAGTGAATAACTGACATTTAAGTTAATTAAAAAATTTCATTCGCCCAAAGCGTGTATCACGTATGGCACTGAAGTGATTAACTGACATTTACGTTAATAATTTGATCGCCCAAAGCGTGTATCACGTATGGCACTGAAGTGACTAACTGATATTTAAGTTAATAATTTGATCGCCCAAATCGTGTATCACGTATGGCACTGAAGTGACTAACTGACATTTAAGTTAATAATTTGATCGCCCAAAGCGTGTATCACGTATCGAACTGAAGTGACTAATTGACATTTAAGTTAATAATTTGATCGCCCAAAGTGCGTATCACGTATGGCACTGAAGTGACTAACTGATATTTAAGTTAATAATTTGATCGCCCAAAGCGCGTATCACGTATGGCACTGAAGTGACTAACTGACATTTAAGTTAATAATTTGAACGCCCAAAGCGTGTATCAAGTATGGCACTGAAGTGACTAACTGACATTTAAGTTAATAATTTGATCGCCCAAAGCGTGCATCACGTATGGCACTGAAGTGACTAACTGACATTTAAGTTAATAATTTGATCGCCCAAAGCGTGTATCACGTATGGCACTGAAGTGACTAATTGACATTTAAGTTAATAATTTGATCGCCCAAAGCGTGTATCACGTATGGCACTGAAGTGACGAACTGACATTTAAGTTAATAATTTGATCGCCCAAAGCGTATATCGCGTATGGCACTGAAGTGACTAACTGACATTTAAGTTAAAAATTTGATCGCCCAAATCGTGTATCACGTATGGCACTGAAGTGACTAACTGACATTTAAGTTAATAATTTGATCGCCCAAAGCGTGTATCACGTATGGCACTGAAT